>JADBJO010023056.1:0-27044 GCA_016801955.1 Conus betulinus
CAACAAGTCCAAAGATCACTTTGTTTCAAACATCTACATTCCCCGATGGGTTATAAAATTCACGTCCAAAATCACTTTGTTTCAAAACTACAGTCCAAAGATCACTTTGTTTTCAAACACTAAATTTCCGAGTCGGTATAATTCATCTATAACCAACAAGCCCAACAAACCACTTTGTTCAAACATGTAAAAGCCCGAGTGGTTATGATTTAGGACATTTTGTTATGAAACCGTTCAAATAATCACTATAAAACTTTGTTTCAACCATCCAAAATGTAAAAGCCCGAGTGATTTATGATTCATCAAAATCCAAAACAGTCCAAAATTCAGTGTTTTTGAAAAACATCTAAATTCCCACTTTAAACATCTAAATTCCCACTATCTAGCATGGGACGCTAGAAATGACGCCAGAGGCCGTAATATTTACACATATGGTACAACGAATCAGAAAAGGATTGAAACTCCTAGAACATCGGTAAATCGTCTGGTCACATACCCGGTTAAAATATAAGGAACATTCAAAACCGGTTTCTTGAAAGTTCCGGAAACGTCTTGGACATTTTGGAATGATATGGGAATCTAAACAAACCCTCGGAACAACTGACTTTTGGATACATGTCATCGGATAAAGATACGTCAAGCGGGTTAAATCATGTAAAGAAATACTAAGGTATGTCGATCTTAGCGCGAAATCCACGCATGACAAACCCAATCCATTCTAAAACACTCACCCCCCATCCCCTTCCATGCACCTGACCTAGTCCCCTTCTTGTAGTGGCACTTGAAGTCGGTGCCAATGTACTTCTTGCCGGTGAACGACGAAGAAGGCGGAGCACAGGGAGACGGGCATCAACAGCAGCAGACCCATGGCCAGGGTGGATCTGTGACCTGCGCACAGCGCCCCGACCTTCAGGGGAAACCAGATGGCCAGGAACCTCTCCACCTGGAAAACGCCCAGCACACGGACATCATGATGACTATGATGACGATGATAATCATGATGATGACGATGATGGTAATGACGATGACGACGACGACGACGACGACGACGACGACGACGACGACGATGATGATGATGATGATGATGATGATGATGGTCCATGGCCAGGATGGAAGGATCGGTGATCTGCACTCCGCGCCTTCACCTTCAAGGGGAAGAATCTCTCCACCTGCAAACGCGATCACTCGGACATGATGATGATGATGGTAGTAGGAGTGATACTGATGGCGATCGGGATAGGGGACGTGATGACGATAATGTTGATATGATGTTAATGATGATGATGTAATGATGACGATGATGATGGCTCCCATAGAGCTCCCACCTTTAGGGCAAACTAGACTGGGATTTTTTCCACGCACAAGCACCATCGCTACATCATGATGATAGTGATGATAATGATGATGATGATGATGCTGATGATGATGATGATGGTAATGATGATGATGATGATGATGGATGATGATGGTGATGATGATGATGATGAAGACGACGACGACGATAACAGGTAGTCAGCCATCCACCCAAGCGGTCACTTATTCATTAAGTAGCCACCTACACATCCACCAGCCAATCGCTCACTGATTCATTACGTAATCACCTATGCATCCACCAAGCCAATTGCTCACTAACTCATTAAATAGTCACCTACACATCCACAAAGCCAAGCGCCCACTCTCTGCAGTCAGCTATCCATCCAACCAGCCACTCAACCACACCCTACGTAGTCAGCCATCTACCCATCCACCAACTCACTTACAAAACAGTCAACCACTTTCCAAGCTATCACTCACTCATTCACTCATAAAGTACCAGCCACCCATCAATTTACTCATTCACTCATCATTCACGCGTTAGTCAGCCTTCCAACTCAACTACTCACTCACAAACTCACTAACAAAGTAGTCAGCCATTCACCAAACTATTCATTATTTCATTCAAAAAGTTGTCTGCCACACATCAAAGTACTCTTCACTCACTCACTAACAACTCAGTCACTCACTCAATTACAACTCATTCACTCACTTACAAAGTAGTTTGCCATCCACCTGCTACTCACTCATACATTCACAAAAGGGTAGTCCAGCCACCCGTCCAACCGACCACGCACTCACTCCCTAGTGCAATCCCTCAAATCAAACTAGCGACATACTCACTCACAAAGTAGTCACCCACCTAGACATTCACCCACTCATTTACAAGTGAGGCACCCAACCAGCCATACAGTCCCTCACTCACTCGGAAAGTAGTCACCCCCACGCACCCTCCTAACCAAGCACCGGCCCGTCCACTCACTGAGTGCTCGCTAAATCACAGCCATTCATCTGCCCACTCTCCTGTCTCCATTTCTCAAACCACCTCTCCTACTCTTTCCTTCCCTCACTCCTTCCTGCCTCCCTCTTTTTCTCACCGTCATCATCACCAGCAGCCAGTTGGCATAGATGGCGGTGTGACGCTGCCGATGAGAGTAGAGGAACTTGCAGCCGAAGTCGCCCACGTCCACGTCATGTCTGGTCAGCTCTATGAACATGACCTTGGTGGCCAGACATAGGTTGTCTGTCATCCCAGCACCGCGACGTAGATGGACGGGTGTGAGCGAGGTTTCATCCTTAGGATGGTGATCAAACTGATCAACAGACAGGACAGATGGACATTGTTATTAGTCGGGGCCTGGTTGACACCGGATGTGTTGTGGAAAGCGTGGAAATTTAGTCCTGTCGCTCAGTTTCAAACCAGAATGGAAGTCCGCAGCATGATCCTCACCCTCGGCCAGATTCTGTGGTATTTCATGCCATGCCATCATGGTGACTTCAGTTTTGACTTATACTTGTCGTCTATGCCTTGCTGAGTTCTATTGAGTGTTCAATGACTGACAACATTAAGATGACCGACTATTGAGTGTTTCATGACTGAAAACCTTAAGATGACCGACTGTTGAGTGTTCCCTGGCTGACAACCTTAAGATGACCGAATGTTGAGTGTTCCCTGACTGACAACCTCAAGATGACCGAATGTTGAGTGTTCCCTGACTGACAACCTCAAGATGACCGAATGTTGAGTGTTCCATGGCAGTCAGCCTCATGATGACCAGACGTGAGCTTCTGGTGCTGGCACTGTAACAGGAAGAGTCTGGCCACTGTAACAGGAAGAGTCTGGCACAGTAACAGGAAGAGTCTGTGTGTAACTGTGGCATGCGAAGCACGAATATGCAACGCCAGATTTAATCTGTAGCGGTTTGCCGATGAAGACGGGCAGAGCAAGTTCTCCAAACTGCACGCGGAGTGACGGTGTGGAGCAGCCGTCGCCTAGACAACGACTATTGAATTTGGTATGAGTCACACGCTGCTGTTGTGTACCTTGCATAGAGGGGATGGGTGTTCGTCTTTCAGATATAACGATGATCCAAGATTCTCTAACAGAGATGCATACAACATCTAACGAACACTACCAGAGTGTTCGACGTCGACAACGACGTCATAGAAGAGGAAGAAGAGAACAAGTTTCGAGGCTTCTAACGAGCTGCAGATCTTTGCGCGCTCTGCGGAAAGCAAAGTGCACGTGCATAATAATGGTGTTATACATTTCCGCTGCGTGTAGTGATCAATCATACTCTTTGAACGAACACGCACCCAACTTCTCGTTACCTCACACGCACTCCACTCTGCTTGCCCTGATCCATTGTATACCCAGACTAGCCAGACAAACAAAACGACAGACTGCTGCTGTTCCTGCTCTCTCTCTCTCTCTCTCTCTCTCTCACACACACACACACACACACACACACACACACACACACACAAAGCGCGCGGATATAATACCACATCTACACGCACACGCGCACAGACTCACAGAGAGAGAGAGAGAGAGAGAGAGAGAGAGAGAGACAGACAGACAGACAGACAGACAGACAGACAGAGACAGAGACAGAGAGAGACAGAGGACATATGCAGGGTAACATGATCAACTGAGAACAACAATAGGAAAAACATTTCTGTGTATATGTTAATGCACAACCCTCTCCCCCACCTCCATCAAAAAGACTTTGTCTTTCTGACTGTCTGTCTGTCTGTCTTTCTTTCTTTCTTTCTTTCTTTCTTTCTTTCTCTCTGTTTCTTTCTCGCTCCTCCTTCCCTCTCTCTTTTATTGTCTCTCCTACACACACACACACACACACACACACACACATACACACACACACACCCCACACACACACACACGCACGCACGCACGCACGCACGCACGCACACACATAAGCGCGCATGCATAAACACCCACACATACACGCACACGCGCACAGACTCACAGAGAGAAAGAAGCGGAAACGGAAGTTTAGTCAGTACAGGCCATGGCCCCTTCTGAAGGGGGTACAATACATGAACAAAACACTTCTGAATAAAGAGTGAATAATTAGACAATTATATAACATGAGATGACAGTTGAGCATTAATCCATTCTGACTGGGGTAATCAAAGAATACTTTAACTGAAGAGTACAGTACGTCTTTTAAATGGTTTATACAAAATAAATGTAAACATTCTTCTATATGATTTCGTTCTGATTTGCCATGAGCAATACAACTTTAAACATACATAAAACTGTTTAGATATTTGGGGAGATAAAATCATTTCGTAAATCTTGAAAGGCAGGGCAGCACAGCAAAATGTGCTGTTCATCCTCTTTGGCATTCTTTCGCAACGGACACATAACAGCATCTTCATCAACATTTGTATACCGATTCTTCTGTGCAAATATATTGGCTATTCCAAATCTCATTTTTGCCGTATAGTTCTTCAAATGTCTATCAGTGTCAAGCAAAAGATACGCTTCACAATCCCTAGATGAATGTTAAATGTTCTATAAAGAGCATACCTGTCACTGTTTTGAACGTGTTCCTCCCATTTTTGTCATTGGTTATCAACCAACCTTTGACGTAGTTCTTTTAAAAAGATATTGACACTTTCCATACCTGACTGACTGACCCAGATGAACCCAAACCCATTTTAATGCAAAAACTCTCGAATTTCAGACGCCCAACGTTTCTCACTTTTAAATTAAAACTAAGAAACAGTTTATAAACGCCTTATATGCTAATCTTTTCTCATCCATACGCAGAATTTTTAACCAGTAACTGATACATCGCAAATAGGAGCTGATGTACATAGGATATCGACCTGTATCCCCTTTTACAAAATCATTCGGCGTTTTAGGTTGCACTCCCAAGAATCTTTTTTTAAGCAAACAGGAGAACTTTTTTCTATTTCAGTAACAGCTTTATCCATACCCCGTAACGCTGCTCCATACTGAGCAATTGTTCGGACTTGCGCATCAAAAAGTTTAATTAACACAACCAAAAAGTTGTTATTAAGCATATACAATTTTTCCAATATACATAGTACCGCATGGTTTGCTCTGCTTACAAGATTCTGACAGGCAGGTCAAAAACTAAGAAGGGGAGTAAAAAAGATGATGTCAAGATATTTGTAACAATTCACAACACCATTGCCTCGCCATTTAAAAACCATCTCTCCCTTGCTGCCTTTTCGAAAAACTACGACGAGGCTCTTTTCCATATTTTTCTTAAGTTGAAACCTTGCAGCTGTACTATGGAGGTTATTTAACTGGTTGGGAGTCCAACTGGAGTTTTCTGATAACAAATTAATTTCGTCAGCTAGTAACAAGATAAATAATTCGAAGATTTCAGATGAAAATGTGGCTCCATGACGTCCATTTTCAATTATTTCTGAGGCCAATTCATTTATGAATAAAAAGAAAAGAATAAAGGACTACAGGCATCTCCCTGTTCCACACCATGTGTGCAAAAATTACAGTCTGTAAGTTCATTGCTAGATCTTACTTTTGCTTTCGCATTAGAATACATACTTTCTATACACCGAACAGCTTCCCTTTAACGCCATTCTTTTGAAAAACTGGCCATAGACGTTTCCTTGAAATGGAATCGAAGGCCTTCTCAAAATCAATAAAAGCAACGTAGAATTAAGGATTTAATGAAAACTGCTTCTGTATAATTGCTAATAATGTAAACATGTGGTCCACTGTAGAGTATCCTTTCTTAAAACCAGCCTGATATTCATCAGTGATATTATACTGTTCTCCCCACACCTGCAGCCTGTAGTTTATGTCATGGAGTGACATTCCTCTGCAGTTGCCAGGATCGTTAACATTTCTTTTTTTTAAACAAAGGTGCTATGATTGATTCCATCCAGCCTTCAGGGTGTATTCCTCTGTCACAAAGGGCATTGACAAATTTGACAAGGAACTCGACAATAATCTCGCCACCATTTTCAAACATTTCTCCAATTAAGCCATCTGGACCAGCAGATTTGTCGTCTTTCAACTTCTTTATAGCTACTATAACTTCCTTTTTGGAGATCGGGTCATCCAAAAACTAATTTCATATGCACGTTCCGAATAATTTACCGTTTCTGTTTCTATTGTACTGCCAACATCTTTTTCAAGGAGGTTTTTGAAATGCTTATGCCACTCTATAACAGATATCGCATTATGTGTGCCTTGACTGACACCCTATGTACATTACGGCAAAAGTCATTGGGTATCATTCACCGAATTAATAAGATTATTTACCCAAAGAAGTGTTGCATTCTTTTTCCTTCTTCTTTAATAGCTTTTTTTTTTTATATATTCTCATCGTGATTTACAATAATTCGACCAGTCAGTGACATCCATTGTTCTGCAAAATATTCTTAGGAGCTTTTTGGTAAAAATGTTAGCTACTTGAAATTCTAGGTCAAACCACGCATCGTTACGTGTTCTTTCATCAATTCTGATTCTTGTTTTCATACACTCTGCTTGTTTTTTCATACAGTTGTTAAACGTATTCCATGCCAAGTTAATAGCCACATTTATGAGGTCAATTGCTGTTTCAAGTAAAGATTTAGTACCTTCATTGTTCATCAGCGCATGAAATAATTCAGCATTATGTTCCCGCCAGACAAATGTTTCAATAAACTTACAATTTTCATTCATCTTATCTTGATCGTCCTGATAACAGTTTACATGGAAGTCCACAGGCAAGTGATCGGACTCAATGCGTTCTTGTATATACAGAGAACATGATGACATAATACATACATAAAGATCAACAGAGACCAAACAATAAATCATTAACACTATTACCAGTGTCAAAAACGTATGTGAAACGACCTTTAAAATACTCCGTTTAAAATGCATAATTCTAGAGCACATGCTTAGTAAACACTTACCATGTCTATTCATACGTTGTCTTCAGACTCCCTTTTAAACACGAAAAGAATCATCATTTAAACATTTACTATAAACAGTGCTATTAGTACCTGTATCCTGACCAATATTAGAGGTTCTGCTGTTAAGGTCTTCGCTTAAAAGAATATACATATTAGGAAATTCAAATACCTTATCTGTGAGAATATCTTCAAGTGCACGCATACCATTATCAACATCAAAATACGAGTAGTATGGTGAATTTTCCGGGGGCACATAAGTACATACATACAAAACATCTTTGATCAAATTAAGCAGACTTCTAGAAATTACAAAACACAATAATATTATTGTAATCATCATCAATTGCTTTAAATAATATTGCAAAAGTTTTTTTTTCACGAGACAAATTATTCCTCATGATCGTTTCCCTCTATGTGTAAATTGTACAGCAGGATTACAGAAAATTTCATGGATATGAAAAGAAAAAAAGGTTGTAAATAGTCAACGAAAGTTTCAACAAGACAAACTATGTCACCTGATGTTATATAAGAGAGAAACTTATGACCACCATTTTTCGACAAGAACCCGCTGACATTCCAATGTAAAAATGACAAACGATTTCCATCCACACACACGCTACTCCTCTCTCGCTCTCGTACGCATGCACTCTTCCCCTGCTGTGTAAAGTCTCACTACCACTCTCAAAATACACATGAACACCACTGGTGGAAGGCAACGTGTTCACACTATCCTCGTGCACGCAATCGGGAACTGACATAGCTGCAGTGTGATCTTCTGTCACAAGCTCACGAGGAACAACACCACCACTTGCACGTAAATACATTCTGTCAGAACTAGAGGAAGATGGTGATACTATTTTTTTGTTCCCACTGTGCTATGTACAACTTTAGTCAAAATCTTTTCTATGACACAACAAAGTATACCATTCTTTACCAATTTTTTTCTATGACACAACAATGTATACCATTCTTTATGTATGCTAGGCCGACCGTATTCCTTTTAGGTTTTGTTGATGATCCAACACAAATATATTCCCCTTCTATAACCAGATGGTCATAAATCATTGCCGCCTTATTTTCTTTTCTGGCTGTATTGGTGGATGAGGAACAAGTTTCCGTGAAATCTCCCTAACCCGTGCGGAGAAATCTTCTCCAATGAATATGTTGCTGCCCCGAAGGTTACTTCTCTTACCGAGAATTCTTTCCCTGTCTGTAAAAAAGGTACACCGGCCAATAATAGGGGAATCTTTCTTTTTGTTGACACGTGGAGTCGGTCAAAGTCATGTCCTGTGTCAGGTCCAGTTCATCCGTCAGTAGATCTCTAATCACACCTTCGCATTGCTCTTAAGTTTCATTTGTATTTTACCCATTCATACCTTTTAAAGAGTGATGAAGCTCTATGGTGCATTCCATGTCATGTGCCACTCACAATGAAGCATGTTCTTTTAGAGTGTTGGGACTTGGGACTTGCATGATGTGAGACACAAACATTTAACAACAGATTCCATGAAAACCTTGTTCTGTGACGTTCCTCCCGACGCGATCTTTGAGTTCTTCAAAGAGATTAACACTTTTCATCGGATCTGAGATTTTAGTGGTAAGATTTTAAACAAACTTTCGGATGGTTTTTTTTTTTTTTTATGTATTTTAAAGAATTGTGTGAATGAATGAACTTGGGAGTTGATTTTAACGTAGTGACAGCAGCCTGATGTGGCCGGCTGGGCTATTAGCAACATTATCTTATCTTATCTGGTTTCATTTTCCTATCAGGGGATGCCATAAAAGATGATATTGTTTCTTTTGGACCGTCCCTTTACGTCATCCGTCTGCATTTCTAATTGCTCTACCTTTTCCCACAGTCTTTCGTGTTGTTCTTTCAGAGTTTGATTTTCACTTCTTAAATTTATCACTTCCTCTTTCCGTTCAATCAACTCTTCCCGTAGTCCAGCAAACATGTCCTTAACTTGTCGGATATCTTCTTTCACTTCGTTGAACTTACTGTGAAGAGTCGCCATGATGTCCTTCAGCGTCGGGTCACCGGCTGTCCGTGAAGGGGAAGAAGCTCCAGCAGAGCCGTCACTGGCACTTTTCAAGCGGGTCTGCCGAAGACTTTCCGCCTTTCCGCCAAGTCCAGGTCCAGAGTTCAGGTCTACGTCTCTGCAGCAGTGTAGAAAAACGCCGGCCTACGAATAGGCCAGGAGCAAGCCAGCCATGATATCGTGTACCCGTCTGCGCAATTTAAATGCCCGAAAGAAACATGGCTTTCTTCTTCAACACTCTTCGAGCCATGAAATGTATGAAGACCGACACAAATCCTCCGCAACCTGACCGAAAACTTAAAGCAGCTTCCGGCGTGATGACGACCAGGTACTCGCCGGTATGATGACGACCAAGTATTCTCCGGTTGATGTAGGGGCTCAGATTACAGTTAATTGTCGCGGCTCCTGCCAGTCAGTGTCAACACTTCGCCAGCCAGAAGTGATCACCCACAGAGAGAGAGAGAGAGAGAGAGAGAGAGAGAGAGAGAGAGGGGGGGGGGGGGCGGGTTCTGCAGGGTAACAGATGATCAACTGTGAACAACAATAGGATAAACATTTCTTTGTCCATATTAAATGCACAACCCCCTCCCCCACGTCCACCAAAGAGACTATGTCTTCTGTCTGTCTGCCTGTCGTTCTCTCTGTCCCTTTCTCCCTCCCCATTCCCTCTATCTCCATCTCTCTTACTTATTCACACACACACACACACACACACACACACACACACACACACACACACACACACACACACACACACAATCACACACACACGCACGCACGCAAACACGCACGCACCCGCGCGAGTGCTTGCACAGGCACACACACAACATGTTGTCTGTCTGTCTGTTTGTTGTCTGTCTGTCTGTCTGTCTGTCTGTCTGTCTGTCTCTCTCTCTCTCTCTCTCTCTCTCTCTCTCTCTCTCTCTCTCTCTCTCTCTCTCTCTCTCTAAGGTTACTCACCTCAGAAAATTGCTGGGAACTCCAATGGCGGAAATGACGTTCAGATAGTACTTGTTGATGTAGTAAGCCACCCAAAACTGAGGGTAGGCCTCCGCCGGCCCAAACCGCCCATACTTCGACTGTATTACACTCGGCATTGATGACGTATTCTCTGAAGTCATGTTGGTTGAGGTGTCTGAGATATCGCTCACGAAGGTGACCCCAAAACTGTGTGGTGTTAATGTAGAGTGCATGACGTCAGAGAGAGGATACGAAGCCATTGCGGATCTGCTGTTAACGCATCTTCAGGGTCAGCTTTATCTGCAAGTAAGCGCAGTAAGAAACGTTGAAACTAAATGAAACAGCGAACAGTTTCTAAAAAAAAAAAAAAAAAGGGGGGGGGGGGGGGGGGGCACCTTTGGCTTTCTACTTTTAAAATAATTACACGTGTAAAAATCCAAATTAATGTTGTTAACGGAATCAGTTCGCATACCACACATACACATGCAAACACAAGGTACACAGTACAAACAGGGAAACCTTCTAAGTTGAAATAATCCATGAACACACACACACACACACACACACACACACACACACACACACACACACACACACCCTACATCTTATGTTTTCAAAACAGAAAGTAACCAATTTTTTTTTTGAAAAAAACACGTCTACGAATACATTTGTTCAGCATAGGGCAAGTTCCGTTACTAGAGAGGATGACATAAATGATGAAGCTATCAAAATCGTTGTCAGACAGAATTGTTTTGAAACACTACGAGAATAGCATACGAAGTATCATGATTACATGCCTATAAAACTCCGGCCCTAAAATCATTACACCAGCCGTAGACATGTCATGATACTGCAAAACATATTCCCTCTTTGGGCTTTATAGATCAATGTGGCCAACCTTAATCCACCCTTTCCCTGTGTATGCCAGCGGAACCAGTTTTTATCTGTGCTTACGGACTGCGCGTGATCGCACACCATTTACTAACATGTTTGTGGCAAAATGCTCTTTTCATGTCTTCATCATATCTATGACCTCATTTGATAACTTGCGTTTTTGGATAGATAAAAACCACGTTAATTAGCCAAAGACTAGTTTTGGATATTAACAAAAGTAATGGCTTATGTTGTTCATATTAATAGTGACTTTATGTGCTGTTGATATTAACAAATGCTTTATGTGTTGTTGATTTTAATAAATGTCTACGTCTTGAGGATATTAAATGGCTTTATGTGTTATTGATATTAAACAAATGGCTTTATTTGTTGTTGATATCAACAAATGGCTTTACGTATTGTGGGTAGTAACAAATGGTTACATGTGTTGTGGATATTAACAAATGGCTTTATGTGTTGTTGATATAAACAAATGGCTTTACGTATTGTGGATATTAACAAATGGCTTCGTGTGTTGTTGATATTAACAATGGCGTATGCGTTGTTGATATTAACAAATGGCTTTACGTGTTGAGGATATTAACAAATGGCTACATGAGGATATTAACAAATGGCTTTATGTGTTGTTGATATTAACAAATGGCTTTATGTGTTGTTGATATCAACAGATGGCTTTACGTGTTGAGGATATTAACAAATGGCTACATGAGGATATTACCAAATGGCTTTATGTATTGTTGATATTAACAAATGGCTTTATGTCTTGTTGGTATTAACAAATGGCTTTACGTGTTGTGGATATTAACAAATGGCTTTACGTGTTGTGGATACTAACAAATGGCTTTACATGTTGTGGATATTAACAAATGGCTTTGTGTGTGTGTGTGTGTGTGTGTGTGTGTGTGTGTGTGTGTGTGTGTGTGTGTGTATGTGTGTGTGTGTGTGTTCCATGTCCCGTCTCTTCTAAAATTCTCTGTCTCTGTCTCTCTCTCTGTCTCTGTCTGTCTGTCTCTCTGTCTGTCTGTCTGTCTGTCTCTCTCTCTCTGTCTCTCTGTCTCTCTCTCTCTCTCTCTCTCTCTCTCTCTCTCTCTCTCTCTCTCTCTCTCTCTCTCTCTCTCCTTTATCAAGTGTCTTGTGTATCCTAAATTGTGTATGTAAAGGATGAATGGCTACCTAAAAGGTTGCTATACATGTGTTTCTGATCATGGGAGCAGTGTCGAAGACTATTTCATATTGACGAATGAATTTTGTTTTACTCTGTCATGTGATGTTTGTGAGTTATAGTTTGTAGAACGTATAGATTCTGATAATTTTCCTGTATCACTTCATGTTCGTTTTCCTTGTAGAAACTTAGTAGATGTGAGCAAAAAAGGTAAAGGCGATGTTATAGAAAAAAAATGTCTGGAATGATGAAGAGGCTTCTTGTTTTGTAATACCTTAAGTGATGAAAAAGCGACTAAAATTATTGATATTGCCAGAAGTTTAATAGACGTTCACATTAGTGATGCACCAAATGTGTTAAATGAACGTGTAATGAAATGTGCTGGATGTATGAAAAAACGGATACCAGGTCACGACAGGGTATCAACGGACTGGTATGATCAAGAATGTGTTCTTAATAAAAGAAAGGCTAGGAGGTTACTGAGAATGAGTCGCCGTACAGTAAAAGACATCGATAGAACTGTGTATGTAATAGCCAGGCGTGAATATAAACATGTACCAAAAGAAAAGAGAAGGAATATAATAAGACATTAATAGATAAGTTAGTAGCATCTATACATTCACAGAGGGAGTTTTGGGACTGTAGTTCATAAGATATTGCCAAAAAAAAGAGAAAGCACTAACTGTGACGTCAACGTAAAAAAAAAAAATAAATAAATAAACTTAAAAAAAAAAAAAATAGTATTATGACGTCAAGGTAAAATTAGGTAAGTACATGACGAAAATAATAATATTGACGAGAAGGGAGAGCAAGAACTAACAGCCGAGGCTTTGGTGTCCAGCTTATTTTATTTTTGTTTAAATCGTCGTTTTCTCCGAAGTGATACTATGTGGAGAGGCTGACTTTCAAGTTAGTAGTGCGTCGATGTGCGATACTTCTGATGACGGTACCAGTGAAATATGTACCAGGAAATTTATTTGTTATAACATTGTTGTGAAGGCTGTGTCGCCGAGAAAGACTTAAAACTCCTGCAAGAAAATTTATGTGCGCTAATAGTACCACCTCATGTGTGTCGGTGGGCTGAGTTTATTGATGTGAACATTGTAATATCAGTACACGGAGAAGTTAATTAATTTTTGTTTTAGATCAACTACACGTAGAATCGAAGTTTATTGTATTCTATGGGACTTCGCTGAAAAAAAAAAGTGTTCTCCGGGGATTCAATATTGATTGTTGTGCCTTGTGAATCTGCGATTCTTCTTCAGTGGATTATTGTGCTTTATGAATCTGCGGTTCTTCTTCTATGGATTGCTGTGTTTTGTGAATCTGCGGTTCTTCATCTAAGTATTGCTGTGCTTTGTGAATCTGCGGTTCTTCTGCTATGGATTACTGTGCCCTGTGAATCTGCGGTTCTTCTTCAGATAGTTCGACGTGATTTATTATGCTTGTTGTGTGAGACTCTGTTTCTTTTTCTTCATCGCTTGTGTTTGTGAACGGCTGTGTTTACCGTGTGCGGACCTTGGTTATCCTTCTTCGTCTTATTTTAGTGCTGTAGACTGTGGCTTCAAGAGTGCTGTGGAACCGAATGCATTGACTGTATGTGTGAGACACTGTGGACGGCGCCGGCGAGATCTGTGAGTGATATCAAGATCTGTAATATGATATGTTGATTGAAGTTCCTGTGTATTGATATCTTGATCTGTATACTATGTAATAATATGTATTGATTTGTGCCAATTCACATGAATGTATATTTTGATGGTTCAGGCAGCATAATTATAAAGAAAAAAAAAGTTAAACTCGTGTGTTGCCTGGCTATCCATGTGCGTATGGTGTGGGTGTGTGCAGGGAATAATTATTACACGCATCCAAACTTTTGAGAGCGAGAGTCAGACAGCAAAACACGCACCGCACACCATCCGTAACATCTGGTGACCGCAAAGTTGAATTTCTTTTGCTACTAAATGCAAAATTACCTTAGTGATAGTATTTGTTTTGTGCCCTTATAATTGCCCCAGTTAAAAAGGATAGGTCACGTTCACAGACTTTCCTTTGGAACAATTGAGTTGCGTTGTATTGTTTTGTTGTATGATTGTGTCTACTTTCTTTCCCGTCTCCAGCGTAACACAGGGTATCTCCTTCTGTATAGTTTCTGGAGATACGGGGGCCTAGTTCCTAGTTCTTCCTTCCTTTGTGGGCTTTACTTTATTATCTTCAGTTACCCTTCTGATTATTTCTGTTTCTATCTTTACTTGGGGATTGTGTTGCTTCTTCAGCATTCTTAGGGTTCTTTTCTCTTGAATGAGTGAGTGTGTGAGTGGCTGCCCTGCACCATTTAAAAAAAAAAGTATTAGTTGTTTCATTTCGAATGTTTAGTGTGTGGAAAAAAAAAAACAAAACAAAAAAAAAAACAATGATTATATTCGTTATTACTCTCATGTCATTGCTTGATTTATACTTGTTGCTGAAAATTTGGCATTGATTACCGATTGTGTTTTTCTTTCTCCCCATATCCCTGAAATCTTGTTTCTTTGTTTATCTCTATCTTTTTGTTGGTTGGGTTTAATAATACTTAGTCTTTTTAAGAGTGATTGTCGTTAATGTTTGTTTGGAAAAAAAAATCCTCTTTGGAATTCATACATATTCTAGTGGACAGGGGTTTCAAAACTTTTTTTTGCTTGTGATAGCGATTGTTTGTATTTGATCCACTAGTGTAAGTGTCGGGTTTGACAGGACATTATTTCATTTTTCACTATGGCACACAGAAGGCTAAGGAAGAAAGTCCTGTTGTATCCTCTGTGGACGAGGACAAAGTTTTCGCTAAATATTACAACGAGGTAAGGTATGTAGTCTGGAGGGAGAAGATCTGTTGGCCTATGTGGATAAATGCATTGCTCAAGATATGGAAGAGAGAGGAAGAATCAAAATGAAAAGAATGCAGGAAGAAGAGATAACTAAAAGAGAGCAAATACAAATACAAGAGGAAACAAAAAGAATGCAAGAGGAAGAGGAAAAAAAAAGAATGTAACAGGAAGAGGAAACTAAAAGAATGAAAGAGAGGAAACAAAAAGAATGCAAGAGGAAACTAAAAGAACGAAAGAGGAAACAAAAAGAATGCAAGAGATAGAAGAAACTAAAAGAATACAGTTACAAATAACTTCTCAGCAGAGTGCAGTCTCAGGACAGGACAGTGAGAGTCGGGGTTGTGGTTTTCCCAGGTTTAACGCCCCTCGTCCTACTACTTTTCCTAAGTTGCCCCTTTAAAGAAAGAACTGATGATATAGACAGTTACTTGTTTCGTTTTGAAACCCATGCTCGTTCCTTAGGTTGGTCAGAGGATTTGTGGGTCACATACCTTTCTGCTTTACTTGAGGGTTCCGCTTTAACTCTGTATCACAGTCTCGCTGAAAATAATGTTGTACATTACGAGCTTTTGAAAGAGAGCTTGCTGAAAAGAAATTCAATGTACTTCAGATGGTTTTCGTAAGCGTTTTCGTGAGGCTAAACTAGCTCAGATGAACCTTTCGAGACATTCGCAGTTGAACTTCGGCGTTATTTGACCGTTGGGTCTCTTTGTCAAAAAATGATGTCTTTTGAAGGTCTGGTGGATCTTACCTTGCGTTAGCAGTTTTTGGACTTGGCTACTTTTTTATGTGAAAAAGATGTGAAAACTTTTAATGAAATGATCAAGTCTGCAGAGTCATACAGACATGCTCATCCCACTAAGGTGCTTTCTAGGAAAGCTGAAGTAAACATTTTTGCTTCTGTTGGGTACAAAACTCCTGGTCAGTTTGATAGAACTCCATATCCCGGTCAGTCTGATAGAACTCCATACTGTGGTCAGTCTGACAGAGGAAACAGATACTCTACTTTTCAAAACAGTGGCCACTACTCTGGTTCCTCAGCTGATCGTGGAAGTAACTTTGGAGATTGCTGTTAATGTGGTCATCAGAGCTTTGGTTACTCAGCTGGTCGTGGAAATACCTTTGGCGGTAGCCGTTATCGTGGTCGTGGCGCCCGTCATACCTCTGGCAGTAAGAGTTCCTCAGAAAGTGCTTCTGATCAGTTTGCAAATGTTGTGTTTTTTTGTGTAAAAGACAGGACATGTAGCTGATAGGTGTCCATGGGAGTTAGGTAGAAACCCTTGTAGAATTTGTAACCTTAGCCACCCAGATGAATGTCTTTTTGTGGTTAGTAACTCCACTGTTGTCAAAAGCTCAGCTGACAGCAAACAGCCCCAGTGCTTGTTGTTCCGTTCTTGATACTCCTTTTGCTTGTCTAGCTGCTGGTGAGTTCACAGGCAAATTACATTTGGAGTCTGGTTCTGTGAATGGCACTTTGAGTTCTGTTCTGCGTGATACTGGTGCTATCTGTGGCGTTTCGCAAGCGGTTAGTTTCTGACAGTCAGATGTTAGGAACCACAGTGAAGTGTGTTTCTCTTGGTGGTCGTGTGGATGAGTTTCCACTGGCTACATTTTCAGTCAGTTATCCTTATATTGTGGGCGATTTGTCTTGTTGTGTCTTGGATAGCCCTGTCTTAGATCTCATTGTGGGTAATGTGCCTGGTGTTTCTGTGAGCGGTGAATTTAGTGATGTATCTGGTGAACCTTTCTCTCTAGCCGCCGTAACCAGGGCTAGATCTAAGCATGTTGTGGACAAAAAGCCTTTGTGTCAGATCCCTGATGATCTGAACATTTCCTGTTCTGACCTTGTTCAGAAACAGAAGGATGATGCGTCATTGAAGTCGTGCTTCCAGTCAGCATCTTCTGGAGAGGTGAAGAGGTTAGGAGAAACTGCCTTTTTACTACTATGTGTCTGATGAGGTTCTGTACAGGCATTTTGTCAAAAATGATATTTCTTTTGATCAGGTTGTTGTTCCTGTTGAACTTTGACCTACAGTGTTATCTGTGGCGCATGATCTGATTTTGTCGGGTCATTGTGGTTCTCGGCGTACTCTGTCTAGAATCCTTAACAAGTTCTTCTGGCCTGGAGTGACTGTGGATGTAGCGAAGTATGCTGCTTCCTGTGATGTGTGTCAGAAGACAGTATCAAAGGGTCGAGTTTGTCCAGTACCCCTTGCGTCTGTTCCAGTCATCAGTACTCCATTTGATCGTGTGGCTGTTGATCTTGTTGGCCCACTGTCTCCTCCTTCGGAACAAGGTCATCGTTACATCTTGACCATGATTGACATTGCAACCCGTTTTTTCCAGAGGCTGTTCCGTTGAAGGATATCTCCTCTGTTGCTGTGGCAGAAGCATTGTTGAGAGATCTTTTCTCGTTTAGGTTTCCCCCAAGGAGATTCTGTCTGATCAGGGTACACAGTTCAATTCTGATCTTATGAAGCAGTTTAATGCTTTGTGTGGTGCAAAGGGCAAACGTACATCGCCGTATCATCCACAGGCAAATGGGCATGTTGAGAGATTTCATGGCACTTTCACCAAAGGCATGGCATCGATATTTGCCTGCACTGTTGTTTGCGTGCAGAGAGTCGCCCTCTGAAAGTACAGGTTTCTCTCCCTTTCAGTTGCTGTTTGGTCGGCAGGTTCGTGGTCTGGTTGCTACTCCAGGAGTCGTGGACTCGGTCAGATGCTCAGGATGTTGAGGCCAAACCTCTTTATTCGTACTTGTTTGAACTCAAGAATGTCATTGCTGACTCATGTAAGTTAGCCATGAAGAATTCTGCTGATTCCTTTTTGAAGGGTAAAAAGTACTTTGACAAGAAGGCCAGGGAACGTTTCCAAGTTGATGATGAAGTTTTAGTTTTGTTGCCGACTGACTCTAACAAGTAGCCAGTTGGTCAGGGCCATTCCCAGTAGTCAAAGTCTTGCATCCAGATTACAAGGTTCTTATCAAGGGCAAGGAAAAGATATTTCATGCGAATATGCTCAAAAAGTATAGTCGTCGTGCTGTTGTGTCTACTTCTGCTGTTGTTGTACCTGCAGTTGTTCTTTCACAAGGTACTTCAGTGCCTTGGTCAGAGATAGCACTTTGGCTTATGAGCAGGAACAGGTTTCTCTTGAGTAATTCTCCAGACGTTGGTCTTTCTGTGGATCCCTCTATGGAGTCTGTTTGTACTGATCGTGAAGTGGTTTGTACAGTTGGTGTCGTCCAGGACTGTGATGACGCTTTACCCATACCCACTTTAGCTGTTCCGATGGCGTCTTCTATGCCAGATGAAGATGTCCGCTCAGTGCAGTTTGATTGTACTTTGTCTGACAGTGGTTTCAGGGAGTTGCGTGCAGTCTTTGATGATTTTCAGGGACATTTTGACTCCTAAACCAGGTTCTTTCTCAGGTGATGTACTATTAGAGATCCCTCTTACAACAGATGTGCCTGTTAGAAAGAAGTGTTATGATATCCCCTTTTCTGCGAAAGAGGTTGTTGAGAGAGAGATTGGTATCATGTTGGATCTTGGGATCATTGAACCATCCAATAGTCCGTATGCATCTCCAGTTGTATTGGTCAGGAAGAAAGATGATACGTGTCGTTTTTGCATTGATTTCAGATCGGTGAATAAAATTACTGTTTTTGATGCTGAACCTATTCCTGACGTTGAGAGTCTTTTTGCAAGGTTAGCTGATGCTCAGTTTTTCACAAAGATAGATCTTGCAAAAGGATATTGGGAGATCGTGGTTAAGCCTGAGGATCGTCCAAGACGGCTTTCACAACACACATGGGTCTATTCCAGTTTGTCAGGATGCCTTTGGATTTGTGTCGGCTCCTGCAGTGTTTGCACGTATGATGCGTATGCTGGCATTGGATCAGTTTTTTCTGCCATCAATTTTTTTGACGATATTCTTGTGTACAGTATGTCATGGGATGCTCACCTTAAACATGTGAAGGGTGTGCTCTCTCGTCTGAGGTCTTTCAACCTCACAGCACTTCCTTCGAAGATCGAAGCAGGTTTTCGTTCACTTGAGTTCCTAGGTCATGTTGTTGGAGGCGGTACAATGCGTCCTCAAGGAAAGAAGGTTGATAAGATTTTGAATATATCCACTCCTACTACCAGGAAGCAGGTCAGGTCTTTGCTGGGGTTGCTCAGTTTTTACAGGAGATATGTTCCTGGGTTTGCTACTTTGAGTGCTCCACTATCGGATTTGATCAAAGATGCTGGTCATGCTGGAAGGTCTATTTCTTGGACTCCTGAGCGTGCTGAAGCTTTGAGGAAGATTGGGGAATCTTGTCCTCTGCACCTGTGTTGTTGTTACCTAGGTTGGGTAATCCTTTTGTTCTCAGAACTGATGCTAGTTCTGTTGGTTTGGGTGCTGTGTTGCTTCAGGAGAATGATGATGTTCTTCACCCAGTCGTGTTCGCTAGTCGAATGTTGCTGGATCGTGAGAAGGCGTACAGTACTATTGAACGGGAATGTTTAGCCATTGTTTGGGCTGTGCAAAAATTTGTTAGGTTTCTATGTGGAGTCAGGTTTATCTTGCAGACGGATCATCGTCCCTTGACGTACCTGCGAACGTCAAACTTCAAGAACTCAAGAATTATGAGATGGGCGTTGTCGTTACAGGAGTTCTCGTATGAAGTCCAGCCAGTTCCTGGTTCGGCTAATGTTTTCGCTGACCTTCTCTCTCGTTCATGTGATAATCAGTTGATCCCTCAGAAAATGAGTTTCCTTGTGTGAACTGTAGTTTTATGATGCTGTTTTTGATGTGTGATTTCTGGGTTTGTGTATTTTGCTGTTTGTTAACTTCTTCAAAAAACAATTTGGTCATTGTTTGTTTGTTTGTTTTTTTTTTGAGGAGGGGGAGTATTGTGACGTCAACGCAAAAAAAAAGTATTATAACTTCAAGGTAAAATTTGTTAAGCACATGACGAAAATAATAATATTGACGAGAAGGGAGAGCAGGAACTAACGGCCGATGCTTTGGTGTCCAGCTTATTTTATTTTTGTTTAAATCGTCAATTTCTCCATAGTGATACTATGTGGAGAGGCTGACTTTCAAGTCAGTAGTGCGTCGATGTTCAATGTGTATGTGCGATACTTCTGATGACGGTACCAGTGAAATATGTACCAGGACATTTATTTGTTATAAAATTGTTGTGAAGGCTGTGTCGCTGAGAAAGACTTAAAACTCCTGCAAGAAAACCTATGTGCGCTAATTGTACCGCCTCATATGTGTCGGTGGGCTGAGTTTATTGATGTGAACATTGTAATATCAGTACACGGAGAAGTTAATTAATTTTTGTTTTAGATCAACTACACGTAGAATCGAAGTTTATTGTATTCTATGGGACTTTGCTGAAAAAAAAAAGTGTTCTCCGGGAATTCAATATTGATTGTTGTGCCTTGTGAATCTGCGATTCTTCTTCTTCAGTGGATTATTGTGCTTTATGAATCTGCGGTTCTTCTTCTATGGATTGCTGTGTTTTGTGAATCTGCGGTTCTTCATCTAAGTATTGCTGTGCTTTGTGAATCTGCGGTTCTTCTGCTATGGATTACTGTGCCTGTGAATCTGCGGTTCTTCTTCAGATAGTTCGACGTGATTTATTATGCTTGTTGTGTGAGACTCTGTTTCTTTTTCTTCATCGCTTGTGTTTGTGAACGGCTGTGTTTACCGTGTGCGAACCTGGGTTATCCTTCTTCGTCTTATTTTAGTGCTGTAGACTGTGGCTTCAAGAGTGCTGTGGAAACAAGTGCATTGACTGTATGTGTGAGACACTGTGGACGGCGCCGGCGAGATCTGTGAGTGATATCAAGATCTGTAATATGATATGTTGATATTGGATGATTGAAGTTCTGTGTATTGATATCTTGATCTGTATACTATGTAATGGTATGTATTGATTTGTGCCAATTCACATGAATGTATATTTTGATGGTTCAGGCAGCATAAATATAAAGAAAAAAAAAATGAACTCGTGTGTTGCCTGGCTATCCATGTGCGTATGGTGTGGGTGTGTGCAGGGAATAATTATTACACGCATCCAAACTTTTGAGAGCGAGAGTCAGACAGCAAAACACGCACCGCACACCATCCGTAACAATAACATTCGAACTGACATGTGGTTTCAACATTTTCAAGCTGTGTTAGAGTTAAGTACTGACAATGAGTCAAATCAAGAGGGATTTGAAGTTGAGCCTGATGTCTATATGAACTGTCCCCTTAAATAAGGAAGAAGTGGTATTAGCAACAACCCCCCCCCCCCCCCCCCCCCCCCCCCCCCCCCCCCCCCCCCCCCCCTGAAAAACTGCAAAGCAAAGGGCGGGCCTCGAATGGCATTATTAGTAAACTGTTCAAACACTGTTCGGCCTAAGTTGTGCAGTTTTGTTTGATTTAAAAAAAAAAAAAAAACTGTTTGATGACGGTATGTTCCGGATAACTGGACGGAGTAATTAACCATACCCATCTTTAAAAAAAAAAGGTGACGCTAACAACCCAAACAATTACAAGGGTATTTGTTTAAGTAACATAAGCAGTAAAATATTTGGAATGAAAATAAATAACAGACTGCAAGAGTGGATTGAGGAAAAAACAAAATTACTGGTGACCACCAAGCTGCTTTCAAAAAAGGTTGTTTGACTGCTGACCACATGTTTACTTTGATAGCTCTTGTTCAGAAGCAGTATTCTCAGAATCAAAAATTGCATGCTGCTTTTATAGATTTTGAAAAAGCATTCGATTCCATCAAAAGAAATCTTCTTTGGCCAGTCATAATTAAAAATGGTATCAAGGGTAAACTTTACAGATGTATCAGAAGCATGTATGAGGTAGTTAGGGCTAGAGTTCGTTGGGGATAAACTGACAGATCACATTAACTGTACGGCTGGGGTTAGCCAAGGTGATGCTTGCAGTTCTGTTCTATTTTCCCGTTTTTATCAATGAGCTAGCAGCTGAAGTGATCACAATGGAAACATACGGTTTTGTTGACTTTGGATGCTTTTCATATGTTTATTCTTTTATTAGCCGATGATGTCGTTTTTTGATATTAGAGACTATTATTGGTTTACAGACTCAACTGAATAGTCTACATCGCGCAGCTGCTTCTCTCCAACTAAAGGCTTATTTATCCAAAAGTAACATAATTATATTTCGAAAGGGTGGTTGAGTACAAGAGAAAGGTGGTTTTGTAATTGTATCCCCATGCCTGTTGTGAATGCATATAAGTATTTGGATATATTTTTCTCTACACGTCCGAATTTTGTTAGTGCATGCAAGGACCTTGCAAACAGGGCCAAAAATGTATTGCTCAGTATCATGAAAGAGCTGTATATCATCATCAATAATGCGTCTTTGTGTGTATTTTTCCAGTTGTTTGATAGTCAGATTCAGCCAAATGTACAGTATAGGTCTGATTTGTGGTGATTAGACAACGCCGCCGTGTATTGTGAATCTGTGCACCTGTTAGCATTTAAAAGGTTTTTGGATGTAGACAGGCGAACGCCTAATGTTCTTATTTATGGTGAGACAAATAGATTCGCCTTGTACATATATTCAGCAGTTAAATGCATCCGTTATTGGCTGACTTCTCTTCTTCTTCCTAAAATACTGGTTCACTCAAAAAATGAGTAGGTCACCAGCGCGCATGTTAAAAAGTAATATAAAATGAAATAAAGTTAAAATAAAGTGCAACTCAGCCTGTTGGCCCTGGAGCGAAATTTGGCAACAAGGGAGTCGCACACGATATTCAAAAAGTTAAAAGCAATGGCCAGATTCAGGCCCAGATAACGATAAAATATCTGGGCAGTTTAAAATACAAAAATCAGTCAATATGCAGATCTCAGACTGTCGTATCAATTTGATTCTTGAATGAGACTGCATTTGTGGCAATCCTGATGGCACCCGCCAGTGAGTTCCACAGCCGTACAGAACTAGGATAAAAAGAATGTAGATGGCTGTCAATGTTTGATGCAGGTATGGCATAAAGATTGACCGCCACTCCTGGTGCTACTTTTATTCAATACTAGTTGTTCATTGGTATATCAACTAGTTTAGCCCTACCTTTGAAGAAGATATTTAGTTTGATAAAAGCTCTTCTCTCTTTCAAGGGTTTCCATTCTAATTTCCTCATGTTCTTCCTAGTATTCCCCTTCTCTCAGATATAGTTCCCTGTTACGAACCGAGCTGCTCTCTTCTGAATCTTTTCAAGGTTATCAATGTCCTTTCGATGGTAAGGATCCTAGACTGAGCACCCATATTCCAGTATTGGTCTAACCAGTGTTTTGTAACAGTCGTCTTTAACCTTTTTGGGGCAGTCGTTGATATTCCTGCATAAGAAAGCTAAGATGTTATTTGTTTTCTTACATACTAAATTGTAATGTTCATTCCACTCGAGACGACTATCTATAATCACGCCTAGATACTTTGCAGCATTGGTTTCTTTAAGAATAGTATTATGAATAGAATATTCTGATCTAGTTGGTGAGCGTTTATTACATATACACAACACTTGGCACTTTGGGGATGAAATTCCACATTTTCCAAGCTCTCTTTCCACTCTTGTAAACCGTTTAGATCTTCTTGTAGAATGCGTGTATCATTCTTGCTTCTGATTGTTCTATATACTAATCTGGCATCTGCAAAAAGTCTTACAGTAGTTCCAGGAGAGAGATTTCTACTTATATCATTTATATAAATTAAGAAAAAAACAAGGGCCCCAGAACAGTTCCCTGTGGTATACCTGATAAGACTGTTTAAAATAGGATGACGACCCTTCCACAACAACTTTCTGCGTTCTCCCAGCGAGGAATGATCTAGACCATTTTAGCAAAGAACCGCCAGTGCTAATGTGTTCTAATTTAAGCAGCAAGCCCACATGGTCAACCTTATCAAAGGCTTTAGAAAAGTCTAATAAAATTGCATCTGTTGCTGCTGTCTGTTGTTAATACAGTTATTAAAATCATTGAGAGTTGTTATATGTTGAGTCTCACAACTCCTTCGCTGTCTAAAAACCATGCTGGGCGTTATTTAAGAAGTCATGTTTGTCAAGATGGTCCATTATGCTACTATATATTATGTGTTCAAGTAGTTTTGCTGATATGGATGTAAGAGATACCGGTCTATAGTTTCTCTGCTTTTGTTTTGTCACCCTTTTTGAATAAAGGGACAATGCTAGCATCTCGCCACTCATCAGGTATTACTCTCTGGTCCAGTGAAGCTTGGTAAAGTAGTTGGTATACCTCAGTCAATTCATTGGGCACGTAATTTAAAGAGCTTGCCAGGAATGCCATCAGGACCAGTAGCTTTGTTTTCATTGATGTTGGTCAGTAACTTAAATATTCCTGCTTTGCTTATTTCAATATTTTGCATTTCAGGGAGTTTATCATCATCCTTTAGTTTAATGTTAATTAAAGGCTTGGGATTTTGAGAACCGAACAAAACTTATTGTTTAGTAGATTTGCTTTTCCTTCAGGGTCCTGTACCAGGTTATTCTGGTTGTTTCTCAGGTCTGGAATCCCAATGTTGTCCTGTCTCTTACTCCTTATGTAAGACCATGATTTCTTGTTTTGATTATCACCTTCTGAAATCATCGAATTAACATAATTGGAGTGAGCAAGCCTACATTCTCTCTGACATCTTCTCTTAATATGTTTATACCTAGTCAGTGATCTTTCTGAATTAGGGTGTAGTTTCAATTTCTTAAAGAACTGATGTTTCCTTCTCAACAAAAACTAGATCTAGTTGCAAAGTGAAACGACTGCAGGCGGAAATCTAAACAAATCTTAAATAAATGTCAGCGAACCGCCCAGAGAAACGTGGACAAACGAGTCACAAGACAACACACAACGCGTTTCGAGGTCGAAACGCGTTGTGTGTTGTCTTGTGACTCGTTTGTCCACGTTTCTCTGGGCGGTTCGCTGACATTTATTTAAGATTTCTCAACAAACGTTTAGTTTTTGTATTAATCCATGGCTGGTGGTTCTTGCTTGAAGTTATCTTAGTAGGTATGTTGTCATCGATAATAAATTCCATGTCAGTTTTGATACACTTCCAAAGCTCATTGACATTATTATCTTAACACTATGAAACCTCATAAAAAGACGATTGAAATCATGAGTATCCCTACGTAATTTTGGTAAGTCTGCTTGGTTCCAGAGTCTGATGGTACGTTTAGGGGGTTTTCTTCGGAAGGGTTGAAAGTTGCTCTCTAAGAGAATTATGTCATGATCGCCCAGGCCTGCAATTAATTCCTGATTGCCTAAAGTGCCTGGACAATTGGTGAAAAATAAATCCAGGAATGCATTGCCTCGTGTTGGTATTTCAACTGACTGCACTAATCCAAGGTCTTTGGTGGTATCAAGAAACTGAGAATTAATGTTTTTATTGTATTGATTACCAAGTATGGCATCTTCACGCCAATCAATATCGGGTAAGTTGAAGTTTCCACCAATCCATAATATTGCCTTCTTATTGGCCAAAACAATGTCCGAAATGTCTCTGCAAATAGACGAACATACAATTTCATCTGAGTCTGGAGGTCTGTATACTGATCCAACAATGACAGGACTCTTATTCTTAAAATTAATCCTACAAAATAAACTTTCACTATTTTTGCCTTGATATAAAAACTCACTGGCTAAGTTTCTTCCGAATGGCAATCAAGACTCCCCCACCTCTTTTTCCGAGTCTGTCCTTTCTATAAATATCAAAATCCTCCATTCGAAGCTCACTGCTGGATGTTCCAGTTTCTAGCCAAGTTTCTCAGCATCAATGTTTTTATCAGTGACTAAATTATTGAGTTCTTCCTTTTTCTTGACAAGTGATTGAAAGTTTACGACTGTGCATTTAAGTTTATCTTTTTCTATTGATGATTTGGAGTTCGGTTGCACTTTATGATTTAGGGTTTTTATCAGTTTTAGAATCAGGGGTAGATGAAAACTTCGGACAGAATTTCAAGTTATCTTTTTGGGGATCGGTCTGGTGAGAAAGGATCAAAACTTTACTTCACACGAAGGAGCACAGATTACCACGCAAAGCTTATAACATGTTATATGATCTTGATGCAAGAGGGGAAAAAACAATTGGATAAGTAAGGCATGTATTTGTCTCTTTGAATATGGTTTTGGTTTGGTATGGTTAAATCAAGTGTTGGCAATGTTAAGCAATACATATGTTGCTTTAGTCAATGATTGATCGACTGCTCTTGGCAAAAATGTTCAAATCACGTACAGTATAGTGAAAGATTTTTTATAGACAAGTTTGTAGTTCTCATGATTTGAAAAGTTATTTAGCTTTAGAAACGGACAGACACAAAGTATATCATGACCAAATTCAGATGTGGAATATCAGAATTGAAGGTTCGTAAGTTTAGATACAAAGCCATTGTTGATGACAATGATCTGTTGTGTTCACTTTGTAAAGAGTCTCAGGAAAATGAAATCAATTTTGCTGTCTAGCCTTAAGTATTACTAGAACTGAATTCATTCAGCCAAATTTTTGATAGACAGCTTTCCCTGTTTAAATTGACTATATTGATGTCATCAGCCTCAACAGACCGACGTTCAACAGACCTTGTTCGAAAGTTGTCCTTGTTTCTGTATAAGGCATTCAAATTTAGAGAAATAGCTACCTCTTATGTTCTTAATTAATTGTGTTTGATGTTATACAGTGGGATGCCGATGTAAACTTAAGTATTGTGACGTCAACGAAAACTTGACCGTTTAAAAACCGTTATTCTTGACAAATTGTACGATTTGGATGAAATTTGGTAGGTACACTGGCTTCAGCTCGGTACATCAGTTTCAAAAGTGTAGGCCTGCATCAAACTTAACGTAACGATACCGAACAAGATAAACTGGG
>JADBJO010023057.1:0-17500 GCA_016801955.1 Conus betulinus
GTCTCGAGATACCAAAGCAGGCGCTGGTTGACCATTCTCTCTAGGGTCTTGATGACGCAGCTGGTGAGGCTGATTGGCCTGTAACTGGCAGCCTTCTTCTTGTCTTGCCTTTTTGAGGACAGGGATCATGATGGCTTCTCTCCAAACTTGTGCCAAGTCTCCAGTTTCCCAGCTCAGGTTGAAGACCTCTAGAAGTTTGAGGGTGCTGTGCTGCCAAGGTGCTTCAGCATCTCGTTAGTGATCCCATCTGGCCCTGGGGGGATTTCCGAGTTTTCAGCTTCCTCAGAGCTGTCTGGAGCTCATGGAGGGGCTGCTTCATGGGTTTCACGTTGGTTGGTGTCGTGTCTCTCTCTCTCTCTGTTCTCTTCTTGCTTCTCTTTGCTGAGGAGTGCTGACAGGTATAGTGCTCTCGCTTGCGTAGATATCAGCAAAGCGGTTAGCTGCGCATCTCCCTGTCAGCATCTCTCCATTCTCTTCCAGTGTGATGTTCTGGCCTTTGCTGTCCTCATCGTTGAGTTGGCCTACAACTCTCCACAGTTTTTGAGCCACCTTTCTCAAGGTTCAGGGCTGCTGTCTTCTCTCTCCAGCTTTTGCGCCTGGCCTGGATCTTTGCCTTGAGGAATTTGGCTTTTGTCTGCTGCAGCTGCAGGTGGTTCTCGTCCGATGGGTTGTTTTCTGCATCTTGTCTGGCCTCTGTCATCTCGTCCTGTAGCTCTTGAAGCTGGTTGCTCCAGTAGGGTTTGTACTCTTTCTGAGCACCACGTGGAATGGTCTCTTTGGCAGCCTGCAAGATGCTGGCGTTCAGGACTCTGACAACATTGTATGTCTCTGCCTTGGACTTGAAGGTCCTTGGTGAGAACGTTGGTGCGGTGACTGAAAAGCCTCCATTTTGCCTTCTTGTAGTTCCAGCGAGCGGGCACTGGGCGACTGGCTGTGCTTTTGTTGATCTTCAGGAACACTGGCCTGTGATCGCTACCTCCTAGCTGCTCTCCCACTTCCCTGGTGATGTCCTGGTGTACATCTTCAGTGCAGAGAGCAAGGTCTGGGGTGGAGGTAGTGCGCCATCGTCTGGAGTAGAAGGTTGGAGTGTCACTTGGGGAGTTGATCAGGACGAGATGATGTTCGTCTTGCCAGTCTTCCACTTCTTCTCCTCGGCGATCCATCTGGCTGTAACCCCAGCTCTGGGAGTGACTGTTGAAATCACCTACTGCGATAAAGCTCGAACCTGGGACGTTGATGGTGCCGAGTGACAGTGGCTGGTTGTCAGGGCAGTAGAAGTTCAGGATGTGCAACTCTGTGTCATTCAGTTTGGCCCGAATCATCTGTACTCACTCAGCACCCTCCATGTGGACTGCTGTTTCGCTGGCATCGATGTTGTTCCGGACAAGTGTCAGGATTCCGCCCTTGCTTCTGTCAGCTCTGTCCCATCTAAATGGCTGGTAGCCTCGGATTTTGAATGCCTTTCCTGTTTTCAGGTGGTTTCTTGAATGCAGCAGACGTTGATGTTTTCCTCGTGCAGGATGTGTTCAAGCTCCGTCTTTTTATTCATGACTCCTTCTGCATTCCAATGCATCACCTTGAAAGGTTGTTGCTTCTTGGATGTTGTTGTTGAAGTGCTGCCAGTCGCTGTCCTCTGCCGCCCCCCTGCGTGACGAGGTGGACGAGAGGGACCTCCAGTCGCTGTGGGTGGACTCCGTTGAGGCTCGGAGCCCGGCGCTGCCCCATCCTGGAGGGACCTCAATGGGCGAGCGCCATTCTCATCTCGGCTGGCTGACATTGTCATATGGCGATGATGCGTGGTGTCGTGGTTTATTAGAGTGCGCCGTGCAGCCCAACACCTCCGTCTTCAGCACTCGAGGTTTCTGTAGGGGTTACCCCGCCCTTAGCTCATGGTCCAAAGTCCTGCCCTGTGAGCACAGGGGGGATTGTTTCTCCGAGGGTCCCCCCCCGTAGCTAGAGGTTTTAACGCGCCTCATGATCGCGTGATGAACCCGTCATGGGACATATGGGGTATTTCTTGAGTGCAGCAGTGCCACCTGCTGCCCCACCCCGTCCTGCTGGGAGCACCGCCAGTTGGTCCGGGACTGCTTATTCGACCAGGCGGGCCTGACTTATATCGCAGCTAACCCTCATATCTGAGGGCCGTTCCCCTATCCGCCACCCGGGGACCCGCCGGGTTGGGGAATTTTGACGTGCTAACACAGTGGGAATACATACTTTCAAACAGTCTAAGATGCTGAAGACATTATTCCAGCACAATGATTTGTAGAGTTGTAATTTATTCAGCATCAGAAATGTTTTGATCGTTGGAGATTGACATTCATTTTTTGTGCCATTTTTCACAATCCATGAAATATTTTCCACCTTGTTTTTCTCCCCCCCCCACCCCTCCCCCCTCCCCTATCTATCCTTGTTGAAATTTGTTGCATATTTTAGTGTAGTTACTTTTTTTTTATTCTGGGGATATAGTATTCAATTAGAAAGAAGAACATGAAAAGACCAAATAATGTGAGCATACTGCAATGGAATTGCAGATCAATATCAACAAATATTCAGGAGTTGATTCAACATCTTTCAGATCATATCTACCAAGCATTAGTATTACAATCTCTTAATGTACATGAAGAAAAGCTTCCAAAAATCTAAAACTTTTACTACCCACCAATATACCAAAATAATAATGAAACGGGAAGGGTTGCTACCGCATTGTACCTTTGACAAAATGTTGAATACCTCGAAATAGATACACTTTTTCCAAAAGACATTAAAAAACATAAATGCTTGTGCAGTAAAAGCAAAATTCCATGGATCATTGATACTGAATATATTGTCAGTTTATTTGCCAAAAAGGTCTGACAATCAAAACACAGAGTGGATTCGTACTTTACAAGACCAAAACGATAAGTGGCTAATTGCAGGTGATTTCAATTCACATGCCCCCTTCTGGGATAGTGAGTGCAAAATCATAACGCATAACAGATTCCTGAAAATGTAGTAGACTCTTCACTCTGTATGCTGAATGATGGTAGTGTCACTCGAATCCCGGATATTTCATCTCATCGGGCTTCAGCGATAGACCTAACTCTCATGTCGGCTGCAATCGCTCCAAGTTGTGAATGGGACACATTTAAAGACTCGCTAGGCAGTGATCATTTACCAATAGTTATTTCCATCAAAGTAAAACAAATAATTCTGATCTAACAAAAGATCAAATCCCAAAATTTAACTACAACAAAGCTGATTGGGATAGATTTGAAAACATACTTTCTATTTGCAATTGTGAGGAGATGATGGTTGATGATGTTGATACAAGCTACATGAAATTTGTTGATACTGTTTGTTTTGCGTGCAGCTGAGCTTTCAATCCCTGAATGTAATCCTGATAAAAAGAAGAAAATATACAGGAAATGTTTGTGGAATGTTTCCTGCGAAGAAGCAAGAGAACAAAAAATGGAGGCTTATAAAATGTATCTAAAAAATAAAACAGATCCAGAAAAGATTGCTGAAAAAAAACAAAGCAAAAAAAAATCACAGTAATCGAGTGAATGAAAAGGCAAAGGAAGAATATTGGTCAAATTTCTGTGAAAATGAGGTTAAAAATCACAAAGATCTCCAGAAAACTTGAAAAAAAAAAATAAGAGAAATGAAAAATGGAATATGTCTTCCTGGGTACCCCTTAAAATTGGAAAACAACGAATTTCCTTCCAATTTTGAAAAGACTGAAGCATTTGCAGATGCATTTGCAAAAAAATAGTAACTTTGAAGGCCTCTCAGAAGAACAAAAACAGTTTAGAGAAAAAATGGACGAAAACGAAGACAATGAAAAAAGTCCCAATAACAATCACTATACAAATGCTCCTATTACTTTTCAGGAAACAAAAGATGCAATTTCAAACATTGGATCAAAGAAAAAATCAGTGGGACCAGATGCAATTTCCAATGAAATGATAAAGCATTTACCACCTAATATGAAACTTTTTCTAAGTTTATTTTTTCAAAAATGTTGGTTTGAAGGGATTCAGCCATCTTTGTGGAAACAATCTACTGTTACCCCTATTCCCAAGGAGGGAAAGTCAAAATCAGATGAAAATAATTACAGACCTGTCGCTCTTACATCACATGTGGGAAAACTTATGGAAAGAATAGTTTTAAAAAGGCTTGAACACTTCTGTGAAAAAAATGGTATAATCCCAATACAACAGGCGGGTTTTAGAAAAGGTAAATCATCAGTTGATCATTTAGTAAAAAATTACCACACAGATTAAACATCAGTTTTCACGTAGGAAAAAACGTTCTTGCCACTTTTTTTGACATTAGAAAGGCATATGACCAAGTTTGGCATTCAAAACTTTTAAACAAAACTAAGATCAATAGGTATTTCAGGCTGTATGTATAACTTTATAAAAGCATTTTTAAGTGAAAGAACAATACAGACTAAGATTGGTAATGTCTACTCTAATCAAAGACGTATACAGATGGGAATCCCACAAGGAGGTGTATAGCCCCAATCCTTTTCAACATTTTGATGCATGATCTTCCAAAAGTGGTCTCAAACAATGTCGAGCTAGCACAATATGCGGATGATATTTGCATATGGATGAAAGTTACTCTAAAAAAGCTTACACCGATTAGATCAATTAACTATATTAAAAAGCTATATCAAAATGAACTAGACAAAATCAACAAATACATGAATGAAAACGGACTAACTCTTTCACATGAAAAATCGCATATGGTTCTCTTCAACTCGGGCTATGATCCTAAACCTCTACCTCTCTTTTCAATAAATGGAATGCCGCTTGAATATAAAAAAGTTGTTAAATTTCTAGGAGTAAGCCTGACTTCTAAATTGAATTGGAACCACCATTTGGAAAATATTCTGACAAAAGCCAGAAAAGGATTAAATCTATTAAAAATGATAAGTCGACAGTCGTGGGGAAAAGACAGTAAGGTACTTATTCATTTAGCAACTGCGCTTGTAAGATCAAAATTATCTTATGCTCAGGAAATATTCTTTTCAGCTCCAAAATATTTGATAACAAAGATGCAAAGCATCGATAGCAAAGCTTATAAGATAGCTCTCGGTGTGTCCCTGTCCATGCCTCAACATTAAAAACCTACACAGAAATAGGATTTTTGCCTTTTGCCGAAAATATGAAACTTGCTTCAGCAAAATATATATTAAGGAGTCATTCAACGCAAAATTCATGCATCAAGGAAACTGGTTTAAAATCAGAAATACATTTTCCAAAGCGAGCACAGAGTTTTGACTCTGTAAAACTATAGGCTCCTATACATCCCATTTATTTACAGATGCTGGTGTTGAACCCCAAACAGTAGCTCTCAAATGAGTTACAGTAATATTCCTCAATGGGAGCTTAGTAAGGCTAATTACGATATTAATTATACAGATTTAAAAAAAAGTGATGGGACCATGCTGCCAACATACGTCAAGGCACATATAAATGAAAAAATTATATAAATCATCTTAAAATATATACAGACGGTTCTCTACTTGAAAACCAATTATCAGGTGCTGCATTCATTATTCCATCATTAAAAATAGAGAAATCGTATCACATTGGGAAAAATTTCTCTGTATTCACAGCAGAGCTAATTGCTATTATTATGGCACTGAACTATCTTCTTAGTCTTCCATATTCGATATTTTCAAATATTATTTTGTGTCGATTCCAAATCTGTCTTACAAGCTTTAAAATATTCTCATACAAGAGTGAGAGGAGAAATGATATCTGAGATATATATTTAATTCATTTTTTGTTTTTACGTGGTTCTTCTATTGACTTTTGTTGGATTCCATCACATTGTGGTTTAGCGGCAAATGAAAGGGTTGATCGGTTAGCCAAAAATAGTGCAGCTAAGGAAAAGAGCTTTACAAAAATAAATGTTCCTTTATCCTTGTATGAAAATTATAGCCTTTTAGGTAAAGCATCATGGGATTCGGTGATACGAAGACACAAAAGAGTGTCCAAACACAATAAAGGACAACAAGGGAAAATTCTTTAAGAAGCTTGTAAAATATAAAACGGGACACAATCTCCATCAGGAACGGATTTTGAAGAGTCTGATCTTTAGACTCAGACTTGATGCATACAAAACAAAATATTGTAAAAATGCCATCTGCATTTGTGGCCAAAATATTACTCCATTCCATGTCATCTTTCTTTGCAGAAATACTAAAAAAATATTCCCCTACTTGGTTATTAAGTTTGAACCCATCAATCGCGAATTTTTGGGACATTTTTGGGAATGAAGCGAAGGCTATAGAAGCTGTTAGAGCAACTGTTAAGAGTCCAGTTGGACATTTACTTTGATTCTCGAGTTATTTGTTTGATTGTTCTCTTTTTATGTCAATTGTTAAAAATATTTTGTTTCTTTAAAAATGTTCAGATATGAATCCAAGCTAAAGTAGTTTAATGTTGTGCCTGTAGATTAGAATGGGGGTTAAAGTGATGGTCACTTATTGGTATTTCATTAATTAGATAGACTATGCATGCAAAGATTAGCATACTACACTACCTCCACACTCCATACACTATTAATGACATTTTTTTAAAACAACACATACAATTATGCCCCCCCAACCCTCCACCCCCACCACACACACACACACACACACACACACACACACACACACACACACACCACACACGACATACACAGTCCCTTTCACATGGTTGGTTTTTTTTTTTTTTTTTTTTTTTTTTTTTTTGTCTTTGTTGTTTGCCTGTTTGTTTGTCTCTTGTTTTTGTCTAAGATCACTATAAAGTGGATAGACATTAAATTAAAGAACGAACGACACACACACACACACACACACACACACACACACACACACACACACGCACGCACGCACGCACATACACGCACGCACGCACACACACACACACACACACACACACACACACACACACACACACACACACACACACACGGGCGCGCGCGCGCGCACACACACACACACACGCACAGAAGAGAGAGAGAGAGACACACACACACACACACACACACACACACACACACACACACACACACACTGGTGCGAGAGCGACTTTCACATAAAAAAAAAAAAAGAGAAGAAAAACCCGCAGCGAGCGGCGGCAAAACAACAAATAACATCGGCGCAGAAGAATAACCTTGGCTCACGCCGGTGCCCCTCCCAAGCGATTACTGTTGTCAGTATGGAGTCTACTGGATAGTTTTTGCTAGCGCCATCATCTGACTATCGCCAAGATAACGCAACGGCAATACAGACTCACCTCTGGCTGGTGCCTCGTGATGGCCTCAGAGTGATTTCTGCCTGTTAACTGTCAATGCTGAAATTACGGCAGAATTAATGCCGAGTTTGCTATGGGTTGGATCGTCAAAATGGGGCAGTGTGGGTGTGATGCCACTGAGGATGCGCGGTATATTAGCTAAGGAGAAGACGAGGCGGTAAACAACTTCCCCCCGCCCCCCCCCCCCCCCCCCCCTCCCCAAACAATAAAAGGCACACAACAACACACAACAACAACAACAACACCAACGGCGGGACAACGACGGTGACGACGACAACGACGACGACAAAACACGTGATTTCAAGGTCGTGCTATCAAACACAGGCGACTACCAACCTTTCACAGAGTGGAGTAGGAAAGGCTGAAGGTAATGGATCGATCCAGATTACCAAACGCTGCATGGGGGATAAAATCAAACGAAAAATTTCTCTGTCCGCATTCCTTAGTAACGGTTCCAGAGAGCAGTTGGTAGGCTGCCAGGAGACAGAACGTCGCGATTTCTGTATAATCAGTGAGATAAACTTACTATTTTGGTGCATGGGGACAAAAATGAAGATTTAACACTATTCGACAAGATTTCCTTTCTGATCTTTCGTCCTATGAGGTAACATTCATCTTGGATGTGTAGAAGTATAAACGGGATTTTACAGGGGGGAAATGTATTAGAAACTACATTGTCACCTAGCTGCCGTGGCGAAGTGGTTAGCATCACGGACACCTGGCTGTGAGGTCGCTTGGTCGATCCTCATCAAAGCCATTTTTATATTTATGAGATTTTTCTTCCACGACCTGCCCCTATCCAGAGGTGAGTTTGTCATGGGCTCAGCAGGAAAGACGAGTTTATCCACTTAACAGAGACATCTCTTGAGAGCGTTGCTTAAATGCCTAACCATCAGTGTAGGTGTCTGTATCTCTCGGGCCTGGTTGACACCAGGCTATATCATTACGAAAGTAAGCGTAGGGTACAGCCTTGTCACGCAGTCTCAGACGCAAATGGAAATGATGAGCATCATCGTCATCATTTTGGTCGACCTGCATTAAAAATGTTTCAAATTCTATGGCCCTTCATATCCTGCTCTCATGGTGACCTCAGTTTCGATTTCATTTCCATCTCTATGCCATTGATAAGGTTCTTTTGGGATCATCGATATTGGCCAATTCATGGGAACTGTTGTTTAACGGACGTGTTGGCGCCCTCCGATTACTCATCCTGGCACATCGCAGTTACTGTCGTCAGTAGGGGAGTTAGTAGGTGGTGTCCTACGTATGTTGGATCAAAACATCACTGAACACCATCAAAGTGACTCGTCGGCAGTGTCTCTTCTGGTGGGTTGCCTCATGATGACTGGACATTGACTGCTCCTTGTGGATTGCCAGTGCCAGGGCTGTGGTGGGACAAGGCAAGGTGTAATTATGGACACAGGACTGGAACCATTGTCTTGGGTGCAATGTCACTGAAGTGGCGCGAAAGATTACGCAGGTACGCACGCACGCATGCACACGCACGTATGCACGAACGCGCACACACTAACACACATACAAGCACACACACTCGCAATCGTGCACAAGCGCGCGCACATACACGCGCGCGCACACACACGCACACATACAAAGAGGGGGGGGGGGGGGGGGGGGGTAGGGGCAGACGCTGTCAAACACGTGAAACCTGCATGGCCTAGTTTGGAGTTGAGATCAGTGTTCAGTTGTTCCTGTTCCTCCTGCCGGATTCTTCCCGTTTCTTTTCATTTGAAGGAACCTTTCTTTTAACCAACGTTGTTTTTAACCATCTTGTTTTCGACCTGCCCCTAAAAACTACCGGTGTTGTCTCAACTGTTTTGGAATTCATTCTCCCCAGTGGGTAAGTCATCCAAGTGCGGATCTGTCATTTTGGAAGGAAAAACCTCATGTCCCCCCCCCCCCCCCTCCAGCTCCTCTCCCTTTCCCCCTGCACCTCCCTCTTCCCCCCTGCACATTCCCCTCCACCCCCCACCCCATCTTCCACCCTTTCTACACTCTGTCTAATTCTAGCCTACATTCCGATCTTGGTTTAAAAATTTGTTTTTTTAGTTCTAGTAATTGAATCTCTGTTTACTTTAACTTCGCCTGTTAATTTGTATTTGTTATCTCAGATATCACTACTAACATCAGCTGTCTTCGTGAGATAGGAAGTCAAACAGTCGCCTGCCAACTTATACCTCTTTCTTTGTGAAGGTTTTAAATCGAGACGAGAAAGCTTAAAAAAGCTGTGAAAAATAATGTATCAATGTATGCTTTATTTCTGTTTATACGTTCAATGAGCATGGTAGAAATATGGTTGTCATGCAGGAGAGTAAACCTAGTTTTAGATTAGTCATTTTATTTTTTTTTTACGATATCAGAATTTACTCCTGCACATTATGCTTGAAGTACAGATATTTTTTTTCTCTCTTCTGAAGGCAGTGTGCCGATGAGAACATGAAAGTTTAAGCAAGATGCTTCTCTGCTTTTAAAGCAGATGAGTACGCAGGGGTAGATTTGGACATTGGCCTTCTCTTTATGAAATGTACGTGTGTGTGTGTATGTGTAGGGGGGGGGGGGGGGGGGGGGGGCGAATGGAGATGCAGCATACGCAGCTAGATGGTTATGTTACTGATGTTACTATGCATAGAGGCTGACTTTGGTAATTGACAACTCTATGGACAAGCCCTAAACGAAAACAGTCGGACCCAAGAGACTGTATGTTGTCAGCACAACAACAATGGCGCACACGCTACAATTCTATCCGCAGTATTTTTGTTTTAACTCATTCTTGGCTAACACATGGCCTCAGTAGTCGGCTAGATCATATATACAAGCCACGCTTCTCCTCCTGCATGTGAAGGAGTTATTTGTCTTCAGTCACTGACTTCACGAAAATCTGATAGGATGATTTACTTTCGTACCCTTGTGCTGGAGTGGGGTTTAAAAAAGGAAATGTTCGCAATTTGAAGATCACTGTATTTGTTCTTATGGTGTCGTCCAGAATTCTCCAGAAGGAAACTCAATAACACTGCAGCCTTACTGAAAACAACCAGCTGGCAGAGAATCGGATTCGTTTTTCCTGTGATCTTGAGGTTGTGGGGTCGAATCCCCGCCGATCTTTATCGGTTTAAGAGGGATAAGAGCTATACATCGGTTCGGACTCCAATTTCCAAGCAGTCCTTTGAATGAGACTATAACTTGAGATTCAGTGTATGAACGCATGCAAGCGATCTTGCGCCCACGTTAACTTCCTTTTCCAATTTACTGAAGAAAAGGCCACTATGTCTGTTAGTCTGGATGATTCGTATATACATACACGTATACACGTCACATGCACCGAAGGAATGAATGAAAAAGTGAGTCAGTGAATGACATGGGAAACAATTGAATGTACTGACAGCAGGCATTTCTACGGTCTACTCTGCTATGGTAGGCAGGCCTGTTGTGTAAACAAAAGCGTAGATTGTAGAGTGCTGAGGGGTTTGGTCACTAGCTGAGGACAGGCGCTATATAAGCACTATTTATGATGATGATGATGATGATGATGATTATGATAACAGTAATGATAATATCAATAATAATACCCAGAGGAAAAGATGTCTTTGCACCCGCCCCTCCACCAAGGGAAGATGCATACAGTGTCATAAGTTTTGATCAAACAACTCGTAACATACGACCCGGGGGAAAGGGGACTCGAATGGGAATCTTTCCACACAGACGCCACAAAATGTAACATTTATTTCATACACAACACGAAATAGTGGGCATAGTGCACACACCCATCTCAGTAATATTGTTTTTGTACATTTTCATGTCTGTGATATTTTGTGGTGTCCTCTGTAGATAAAATTTGTCGAGAATCCCCAGCTGTTATTTTGTCATAGCTAAGCGTAAAACCTGCACCGTATTTTGTGCTTTTATTTATCGTAATTCGGGTTCATGGTTTTCAGGAATCAGGAATCATAGGGACTGCGTTTAGCTAGCCATGAGATCTTTGAAAGTCACATCTTTACCGCATGTGGTAAAAGCTCAGGGCTAACAGATTCTAAAATTAGTTAGACAGACACCGAAAGGATTATAGCTTCCAAACAAATGGAAGATTCCGTTGCTGAAAGATTCCTGCCCCCTCTTCCCCTGCCATACCTCTTATCTTATCTCCCCCACGCCATTGACTTCTTGTTTTAAATGAAACACAAATATCTGATGCAATATGCCCTCCTTTGCCTAAAAACGTGACAAGACAATTTAACAAAAACAGCCACACACAAAAAAAACCTATTTCATAAGGTGTAAGTCGTTTATCGGAGGGCGGGGATGGAAATTTTGTCAACACTATTTCATTCTCCAGTCTTTTGGTTTCATTTTCATTTTTGTTTTTTTTTTCCCTCAAGGAAATGCTACCTCAGTTTATACACAAACGTAAAGAAAAAAGCCAACAAAAGCTAAACAAAGCTTGATGTGGCAACATTATTTGATATCAGTGTTTAAATGGCAAATCAGCTGTAATTAAAACAAATACAAAAAAGGCTGTAGATTGTTACATGATTGCAGGAGTATGGAATACTGTGAAACATCACATGAAAAAAAATGGCGGGGAGATTTAATACGGACGAACAGAATTTTCAAAGGACTGAACACACATTGATTCAAACAAGATATCTTCTATGGCTATTTATGATAAAATGCTGAAATTGTGATACATAGACGTTTCAAAAAGTTTAGCAAACTAATCTAAAGGAAAAATTCGTACACCGTGTCGCTCAAAATTTAAAATGACTCTCTTTAGCATTAAAAATGAAAATGAACACACACACACACACACCACACACACACACCACACACACACACACACACACACACCCTAACACCTTCAGAAATCCTCTGAACAGAGAAACAAAACCAATACGTTCTTTTTAACTAATGAGTGAAAGTTACACAATTACGTCCATGTTGTCAAAGTGCCCGCTAGTATGAATAAGCAACAAACGCCATTAATCGGACTTACGAAAGCCAGAAGGCAGGACCTATGCCAACTTATCACCAGTCCACACTGTTGCTACACTACTACTGCTTGCTTCTACTGGCTAATACTGCTGTTGCCGCCACGCCTACGACTACTGTGAAAATAAATACGAAACAAAGGCAGCCGAACAACTCATACAAACGCAACTGACAGAGATGGCTGTTCAATAATTGATTCGTTGGTTAGCCATGAACATTTATCTGAGTTAGGTGTTGGATAGATTGATCAAGTAACTGTTTGACCGATCGATCGTTTGATTCATCGGTTTATGAATTGATTGATTGATTACTTGGTTGATTGATTGGTTGGTTGGCGCGGGCGATTGGTTGAATGATTGATATTGACAGGGCATTTGACCGACAGACTCTGAAAAGAAGATGTCCTCACGCACAAAGGACGAATATCCGGCTGAAGATCGAGATGGACAGCGCGAGGAACCGGTGAGGCCTGGATCCCTCATACATCTGACCTTTCTGAAGGTCTTCTCCACAACAGACCCATCCAGATCACAAAGTGAGACACACAGCAACCCTGCCCCTGCCCTCTCTTCATGTCCCCCCTCCATTTTATCATTATCATCGTTGTCGTCGTCGTCATCATCGTCGTCATCGTCATTATCATCATCATCATCATCATCATCGGGGATATAGGTGGTGTCTTCGGTATGATGGTAGATCAGATTAGACATCACTGAATACAACTGAAGTTACTCATGGCAGCAGCGCAATTTCTCCTCTTTTAGATGCCTCCCTACAACTTGACATCATGAACGGCTCCCATGTGGATTGCTGATTCTGGGGGTTGTGGCAAGAGAAGCCTGGGTATGGCTGTGGACGTGAGGCCTACACACGTCATTTATAATCTCACCGAAAAGTAGTCTAAGTCTTTTAGGTGGACGTATGCCGCTCGCACTCTCATGATACGAATGTATCCATGCCCAAAACATTTCTGCGAGCTCTCATAAAACATCTTGGTCTTTAGCTATATGTGTGTGGGAGTAGTGTATGCCTATAACATTTATGTTTAGTGAATTTTTTGTACATACATACATCATATTGAATGACTGCTTGTTCAAAAACACATCGACTTAACGTTTTTGTAATGTTTTTCGTTGTACCTGACATAGGCCTAACGAAACAGTTTCTTGGGTCTAGTAGCAGGCCGCGCAAAACACAGAATAATAACTCCAATAGATTTGTCCCTAGAGTCCGCAGACAAGAATTGTTCCCTTTTGACTGTTTTTCATGGGTTACAACCCCGTTTATCGATTGAGATCATCTGAGCATTACACTGGATGCTTCCGACGTTATTTTACCAGATGGCGTAATTGCAAAGGATGTAATAGCTAAAGAATCGCGTTTGTCGTAGATGAAACGGTTTAGTGTGGCAGAAAACGAGGAACGACTTCACGTGGGACCATTTTGTATCACTTGTCCCCACAAGTGTGCGCTTTCTGTATGGGTGAAGCATTTTTTGCGTCAGCAAGATTTACTCTGGAAAACCGTTTTGCGTGAGAGTACAAATGATGTGCAACCCCGGAATGAGTGACGTGGGGGCCAATGCCCACTAAACGTGACACACAGGAAAACAAGCAAGGGAGGGGGGGGGGGGGGGGGGGGGGGGGGGTGGGGGGGGGGGGAGAGGGGGGGGAGAGGGGGGGGGGGGGGCAGGGGGGAGCACTTTCACTAGGAACGTGACAAAATGTGATCTAATATACGAAATGAAACAAACAACAAACAAACAAAAAAAGGAAAAAAAAAAACATATGAAAGAACGACACTTTGCAAAAAAAAAACTGCGTACAAAAAAAGTGTGTCGTTTGGATTATTTGAAAAGAAAGTTACGTTTTCTTTTTTAAGTGATTGCATTTTGAAATTTAAAAAGCAAAGAGCTTTATGAGTCTTGAAGACAAATCGAATCTCACCCCGCGAGCGAGTTCACAACAGGTTTCAACGCTTCGAACGTTGGCAGAAAACATTTAAGTACGCGCTACCGAATTTTCTTGTTAGAACCTTGGCAGGCACAACGCGGGAATAAATCTAAGCCCCTAACAAATAACAAATATCCCCGGAAGGCCGTTAGGTCTAAATCGTTTTTAATCTGTTGAAATCAAGAGAGACTAGCACAATGACCCGAAATGGAAAATGCAAGCATAACTTTAGTATCACCAATGGGTGGGCAGACGAAACGTCGTTTCGTTACGTCTTGCTACATTATCATGCTACATGCCATACATTTAGTTGGCCATCGGAACGATTCATAAGAAACCTTGGCCTATACACTGGCCCAACGCTGCACAGCGACAAAGTCTCGCATATTGTTAGCGGCGCTGTGCGAGAGATGGTATGAACCTGCGATATTGTCTCTGCCTACAAACGCTTGAGGTGTATTCGTCTGTGTTTAGTACACACGGCATTATCTATACGCCTTTATTGCTCTTTTCATTTTGGTATCGTCAGACGCGTGTGCAATCCGAAACGTTGCTGCTGTTCTGTCCTGTGCTGCTTTTTTTTTTCTTTACAATCTAAATTTTATTTTTTTAATTGTATTTAATTACTTTTTTCTAAATCTTTAGAACGTCCTGTAATATATAGTTTTGGTGTTTGTCTGTCTTTCATTTGTTTTTTCATAAGTCCGCATCGTCCACCAACATTAATGTCTGACGGCTGTCTCTGCTCTGGGTGTGGCTGACGTGCTGTGGCCCACGTGGGCCGATGGGATGTCGTTCCGATTCCACGGGGCAGTGTCCTGCGCTAACCTACAGTGGTTGAACGGGCGGTGCCGCCTGATCTGTCCGTCCGGAAAGTCGGTCAACCCAGCGAAACCATATTACACACACCACCCAGGCAACACCACAACACCTGCTAACACCCACAAGACCCTGGAGTCCTGCCTCTCCCAAGATCCCATGGCGTCTTCCTATTACGTAATCAACCCTGCTGACATGGATCAGGGTCTTGTAGCAAAGAGAACGTACTTATGTGGTGTTTGTTTTGTGTTTCTAGCCCGGAAAGTGCCTATTTTAGAGTTCCCTCAAAGTCCCAGTTAACGACGCCCTTCCAAATTCCCCACTTAGGGCCCCTTATGTCTTTTATTTTGACATCATGATTGTACGGTAAGAGGTTTCTTATGAGTGACACAGGTGTCCTTTTCAATAGTCATTATAGCCTCCCTGATAACCAAATCATATAGTTTAGATCCATCCTCCCTCACACATTTTCCGCTTGATAGGTTCCATTACCTTTGTTTCGACATCATTTATTATAAACGGTATGTCCTTGTGACGCGCGTAACCTTACATGTCTTTAGTCTTTTGAAAAATAAAGCCTAGTTTAGAAGCCCCCTTCTACCACTTCTAAAATTCCCATTTAAGGTGCCCCTATTCCTTCTCTATTCTAACATCCATTGTTGGCGCCCTTTGAGGAATAGGCTTTCTTGGTTTTCTATGTTAGAGCGTCCCTGCAATGGCACGTTGAGGTCTTGGGAGGCATATTGATAATTATATTCCAGTTTATAATCCCGCTCGTTCTCATACTTGCTGAGCAATAGCCTGCCTTAAAGTTTACCAATGGAGACGTACTTTAATATTCCCACCACAAACGCTCACGTTGATGGAACATCCAAACAGAATGATTTCATAGATTCATTTGACACACTGTGTGAGCGGATAAGAAATCCACATCATCTTAGTATATAGAGATGTGCTTCTTACCGGACGTGTACCATCTCGTCCTCATCCGATATCTTTATGATTGATTCTAAGCCTTCCTCATGTTGACAGCAATGCCCGACAAAAGGTCAGAAAAGGCACAACGTACCGTACAACGTACTTCGCACACGACCCACGAGCGTGCTCTCATCTCAGTCCTCTACTCCATCTCTAACATACCATATCGATTCTCCTCCCGCTCTCTCTACCATCTCCGCTTCTGTCATACGCCCTGACAAGCTAGGCATACAACTAACCGAATTTGATCGTCTCACAGCACTCAGTTCGTGTACAAACTTAGTAGATACAGTTCACACACAACCACATGCAATGCTATGAATCAAAAATATATTCATTTGGTGTCGCTTTCCTCACTTCTTTTACGTAGGGGGAGGGAACAATAGCATTTACAGTATTTACTTACCAACCTTCTCACGGTGAACAATGATATGTCCGTTAACAGAGAGCCGCCAAGAATAGCCAAGAGAACAATCCCAGCCGCAATTCATGGCACCCGCGGTCGATGAGAACTATCACTGGTATTCGGATGAAAAAAAAACACTGCTCGATAGGCAGATTAGCTGGCGAAGATATGTGGTCGAAACTTTGCTTATTCAACATCGTGAGTTCTTCTTCTTCCTTTAATTTGCCTTGATATCTCCATTCAATTATGGACGGTGGCAGCGCTGTTACATCGTCTGGCTCGAAATCCCACTATTGCTTGATGATGTCTCACCTCGCAAATTCTCCTCTCACACACGTCACCAACACTCACGCTGTCGACCCGACTCTCCCCAATCTCCACTCTTCCTCATCCATTCACATCTCGTCGGGTACTCCCTCCATGCACCGCCCACCTCCATCCCTCCATCTCCCAGTAAATTCTCCCGACTGCTCACGCAGAGTCCGGCGATCGTCTCCCTCTCCGACTCCCCTCAATCACTCTCTCAGGTTCTCGTCTTCGCTTCACCTCCTCAACTACACTATCTCTCCACTACCACTCCAACTTCACCGCTCCTGAGCCCTTCGTCTCTTCTCATTCCCTGCTCGCTAATCCAATCCTCATCACGTCCCTCCTCTCTCCACCTCGTTCCATCTGCATCAGTCTCCTCCTCTAGGTCTCTCATCCCTCCCTACTCCTCTCATCTCTCCCAGGATCTTCTCCACATCCCTCTCCGCAACTTCTATCCCTTCACTCAACTCCCGACTCCCCTCCCTCCTCCTCGCCACTCTAACATCTCTGCGCATCTCATGCTGCACACTCTCGACCTTCCAATCTCGGGTCCGGTCTCCACCCTCCTCATCACATCCCTCATCATCCGCCCCCCTCCTCATCTCTCAATCCCCCACTCACGAACATAAACCCTCTCTCTACCAAACCCAATCGCAAACCTACTATCCACCTAGCATCTTCTCCACTCATCACTCCTACTGACACCTCAGCTCTCATCTCTCCTCAACAATCTCTCC
>JADBJO010023058.1:0-7500 GCA_016801955.1 Conus betulinus
ATGGATGTAGGTATGTAAGTAATATAATGACTGAAAGGTGGGGGTGTGTGTGTGGGGTAGTGGGGAGCAGGGCGAGAGCCGGAGCGCGTGATGCGGATAAATGCATGCCCTGGCCTCTAATACTTCGACTATACGACTACGACTACTCTACTACTAATAATCTCGTCTCATCATCATCTTTATCACATCAATAATTGTGTTGTAAAGTATTTGCCAGCGTAGCAGGTCTGTAATCGGTTAGATCGTGTTATTTCTTTTTCGGTTTATAATCAAGGCGTACGGTTTATTGTAGTTTTTGTTTCCATGCACGTGTGATTGTCTTGGAGGCTCATGTTGTCTTGGAACTCTCTTATATGTCGTGGAAACTCATATTGTCTTGCAACTCAGCTTTCTTGTTGTCGTGGAACACTCTCTTACATTGTCTGGGAACTCATCTTATTGTGTGGAACTCATCGTATATTGTCTTGGAACACACTACCATTGTCTTGGGAACACATCTATATTGTTCTTGGAACTCATCTTTATGTCTTGGACTCATCTTATATTGTCTTGGAACACATCTTACCTGGTCTTGGAACCCATCTTAACAAGTGTCTGTGGAACACATCTTACATTGTCTTGGAACGCATCTTTATATTGTCTTGGAACACATTTATTTTGCTTGGACACATCTTATGTTGTCTTGGAACACATCTTACCTTGTCCTTGGAACACATCTAATTGTTCTTGGAACACATTCTTACAATTGTCTTGGAACACATCTTACATTGTCGTGGCACACATCTTACCTTGTCCTTGGAACTCATCTTATTGTGTAGAATGCAAGGCAGACTGGAAGAGCAGGCTCTGCCTACAATCTTTATTCTTGAGTGAATACAGTTTTTAAGTTTTGTGTGTCTTATCATAGACGTGCTTGGTGTGTGTGTGTGTGTGTGTGCGGTGCGTGTGCTGTGTGTGTGTGTGTGTGTGTGTTAGCTCGGTGTGTTGGTGTGTGTGGTGTGTGTGGCTTGTTCTGTTTCTCGGACTTCAAACTCGTTGATCGCTAGATTTATTGTCCCCTTGTCATTGCTTTCTAAAATAAGCCCCAAAGAATTAAATAGTCACCGTCTTCTGTTTGAGATGAGAAAACCAAATACGTCTGGCTTTTGACATGAAGGGTCATTTTGAATATCAAGGCAGCTCAAAACTACTGGCCACTGGACGGTTAATGGTCCCACAAATAAAGGCAATTGATAGGTGGTTACACGAGGGATTTGATTGTCGTTTGAAATAAAGCAGACTAACCTGAGGGCCACGGGACGGTTAATGTCACACAAATAAAGGCAGACTTATAGGTGGTTACATGATAATTTGATTGTCGCTGAAATAAAGCACACTACACTAAAATAGGCAACAGGACGATTAATGGTCACAAAATAAACACCAGAATGATAGGTGGTTCATGGAGATTTGATTGTCGCTGAAATAAAGCAGACTAACACTGATGGCCACAGACGGTTAATGTTCCCACAAATAAAGGCAGAATAATAGGTGTTACACGAGATTTGATTGTCGCTGAAAGGAAGCAGACTCAACTGAATGTGCCCCCGGAAAATCAACGGTCATTGAATTAAAGTTCACACTCGCTAAGTGCTTTCTGAAATCAGGGCATACTCCAATGGCAGGTCAGCAGAGAATTAATTTAACACAAAACCTAGGACTGAGTTGGTGGCCATCGGCACTTTTAAGGATCATTTCATTAAAGCCAGACTAAACTGGCGGCTTCTGGAGACTTGAGTTTATCAAGCAAGTCGACAAAAATGGTGCGGTGGGCACTGGAAATAATGGTCATTGTACACAGTCAGACTGGACAGGGGCTCACCGGAGAGGTAAGAAACCCCAACTTCAAGCGGCTTCTGAACGAGTGACCACCGAGCTTGTAACGCTTGTTGAAGCAAAAGCCAGGACTGAACAGGTGACCGGCGCATTGAATACAAGGAGGTCTGCAGTATTGCCATGGAGAATTCATGGTCACTGACGAATAAAGACTATTGATAAAGCCTGCAAAACTACTATAATTTGTGGCCACCGGGCTTTCATGGTCACTATCAAAGCTAGAAAGGACAATAAGGGTCATTGCAATAAGCTAGAGTGAAATGGGGCTGCTACTGAAGTTGAAATGAAGGCTTACTCAACTAAGTTTTAATCAATTGTACAGAATGAAATGGTGGACCAGCGGAGCAACAAGGCACATCAAAAGCACGTCACACTCAATTGTGACTAAGGCTCATTGACATCAAGACTTATAAAAAATGGTGGCTACGAGAGAATTAATGCTAATGCAGGGTATGGTTATTCAGATTAGATGAAGTCATGTTGTTCATCAATGCAAATTTCGCTATGGAATAAATGATACTGAAAATCATTTACCGAACAAAGACATTGGTAACAGATATGCATGTGCGCTTGAACGAGTTCTTCCTAATGAATTATTGTTCATCGGTCCGTGCTTACGCTATGCTGATGATGTTATTCTTGGTGAATTGTGCTTATGTCCTTGCTCTGCAAAGGATGTCATGTACTGCGTATTTGGGTATGTGGTGGTGTGTTGTGCGTGCGTGTTGTGTTTGTGTGCGTTCGTGCGTGTGTTGCGTGTGTGCGTGTTGTGTGTGTTGGTGTGTGTTTGTGTGTGTGTGCGTGTGTTGTGTGTGTGCCTGTGTCATGTGTCTGTGTCTGTGTGTCTGTGTGTGTGTGCATATACTCGCGCACGAGTGCGGTGCGTGCGTGCGGTGCGTGCGTGTGTGTTGTGTGTGTGTGTGTGTGTGTGTGTGTGTGTGTGTGTGTATGCGTTTGTGTGCTTGCTGCGTTCGTACGTGTAAGAGAGAGGAAACAGAGAGAAAGGAGAGAGAGAGAGAGAGAGGAGAGAGAGACTGACAGCACAGACAGACAGACCGACAGACAGACAACACATATAGACACAACAAGCAGTATAGAGTCAGACTGAGAGAGAGAGAGAGATAGAGAGAAGATTGATTGAGAGAGGAGAGAGAGAGAGAGAGAGAGAGAGAGAGGAGAGAGAGAGACTGTCTGACTGAAAACCATTTACTGTCAGTTAACATAGGTTGTACTCACACACACACACACACACACACACACACACACACACACACACACACACACACACAATGACAGCGAAGGAGAGAGAGTGCGCATCCGCGTGCAGGTTGTGTTGTTGTGTGTGTGTATGTGTTGTGTGTGTGTGTGTGTGTTGTGTGTGTGTGTGTGTGTGTGTGTGTGGTGAGAGAGAGAGAGAGAGAGAGAGAGACAATGACAGAGAGGGAGAGAGAATGTGCATACACGTGCAGATTGTCTGCGTGTGTGTGTGTGTTGTGTGTGTGTGTGTGTGATGTGTGTGTGGTGTGTGTGTGTGTGTGTGTGTGACTGTGTGTGTGCTGTGTGTGTGCGTGTGTGTGTGCGTGTGTGTGTGTGTGGTGGGGGGGGGGGGGTGGGTGTCGTGCGTGCGCGCGCGCGCGCGCGTCTGTGTCTGTGTGTGTGTGTGTGTGTTGTGTGTGTGTGTGCGTGGGTGTGTGTGCGTGGTGTGTGTGTGTGTTCACTTTATTGTCGATTGGAATCCTTACTGTGTCTTATTGTAATCATTTATATGCTGTGTACTAGGGTTTTTTTGTATTGTTTTACTGAGTACTTGAGGGGACAAGCATCAGACGGAAAAAAGCATCATGTTTGTTAGTTGTTACCCTTGAAAATAGAAATTCCCTGTTAATTAATACATCCATTTATCCATCCGTCCGTTTGTCCGTCTATCCCCCCACCCATCCTTTGTTCCATCTACAAATGAAGTCCTTTCAATGAATATAAACGACTGTGTCTCTACTGGACAGGTTGGCCAAGAGATGCTTAGAATCCGGTGCCACCTGTTTTCCTGGTACTGGGGAACAGACTCGCTGCTGCAGGTGAATGTGTTGTTGACTAAACGGAGAAACAGCCACTGGCTTATGCAGTTAAAACTGGTCTGACGTCTGAAATTTCCCCCCTCTGTCCTTGATCCTCTTTTGCCTGATTCATCCATACCTATGTGTGGTCATGAACCACTCTGTACCTTCGCCTCTGGTGGCTTCAGAGGACGTACATCAAAATAAAACCGCATGCAATGACATGTGTTTGCCATGGTTTGGTAAGGAATGACCAGGAAGAGGGGAGAGAGCGATGGCTGGTGTAAGATCAATTGATTTATCAATGAATTGGTCATTCACAGAATTCAATCAATAAATTAATCGATAAATCAATCAAGGATCAAAATGAGCGAGGCATTTTTCTCAGACTGTCCTGAAATAAAGGGTAGCCTACCACAAAGACCATGCCAGACAAAGAGTATTTGTCTCGCGTCTGGAGGATGTATTGGGTATTGTTCGTATTTACAGTAGTATCGATCAATCAAGGAACACGCTTGGTAACCACCCAACTAATGAATCATGATGATCAATCAACTTTAAAGCATTTGTTTTCGCATCCATGAACTAGCTGCCAAAAGATCTGACAAAACAAATATCTAGGAATCAATCTTCCATTCAGTTTCCTTCATTCATATGCCCATCAGATAGTAAATTGAAGAATGGGTGATATACTGACTGAATGAATACAGAGGTCTAAGGCATACTTTAAACAAATGTGAATGTTACAAGCATACGGATAATGTTTCTGTACATCTGGATTTTAAAGTGATCTATGGCCAGTGCTCGACATACCGACATCGTTTTGTGAATCAAGATTTTTAATGCCCATTGCTCGGCACACAAACATTGTTTGTACAAATCTAGATTTCAAATGATCTTTGGCCATTGTTCGAAAAAAAATTATGGATTTACCAAATATACAGTCGTTTTGCAAATACATCTATCTGTATTTTTATGGAAGACCATAGGAACTCTCTTATGCACAAATCTTAATTTAGGTAATCAGTTAGCATCTTTATATAAAAACTGGACCTTACAGTCAGCGCGGTCTTCTTTCACCTATTATGCTTCACATCATACCGCCCCCTGCACTTCTGGACATATTTCAATGGAAATCTATCCAGATATCTTTATCTACACACCCCACACCCCCATACACATTACGCATACTCTACCTCTGTCTCAGTCGCACTCTTTACACACACACACACACACACACACACACATACACACACACACACACACACACACACACACACGTACGAATATATATATATATACCTATATATATATATATATAGCTTATATATATATTTGTTAAAAATAGGATGATAAAAGGAAGTTTTAAAAACACCACAATCTGTTTCGAGCCAGCGCTCTCGTCCTGACGAGAGCGCACAAACGAACAGATCTGTTGTAGTCGTTAGCTGTTCGCATGCTGACTCCAAAAACAAACAGAAAAAGGTGTTTTGAAAGCAAATAGACATTCTTTTTACGATCAGCAGCAGAATCATAAAGGCAGAAATTACAGCTGCATGCGCCCACGAAACGTTGTACATGAGAATGTAATAAAGTCCAACTCAACTTGTGCTTTTCTAATGTTGATGAAAGCTATATAACACATAGCAATGCACGCTTAGCTCTGCTGGAAAGGTTCTTGCGTCCAAAAGTAAGCGTACTTTTGTCGAAAAATATATTCCTAAATATTGACACACATTCAGCACAGGCACCAACATTTCATCATAAATGACCTTTCTCTAATTGCTAAAACTCCAAAGTTTTGAACACAAGTACATTGCCTTTGACACTTTCTCTAATTGCTAAAACTCCACCCTTTCTGACACACAAGCACAATGCCTTTGACACTTTCTCTAATTCCTAAAACTCCACCCTTTCTGAACACACAGTACATTGCCTTTGACACGCTTACTTCCAACTAAAGTGAAGATGCAGATTGTGTTTGGAATCCAGTGATTGTTTTAGACGTCAAAACAGCATAGTATGCCAAGATCAGAAGAAGTAACTCTAGAATATCACAAGTAAATTTTGCACCATGTGTTTATCATTACTAATGACCTCTGACAGTGATTCATCAATCTCAAGAGAAAACAGAATACGACAGCATGCATTCGCTTGTTTTACACAAAAGGTATATTGAACGTTGTCAGCCATATGTTAACCCCACACTGACCGTTAGCTTTCACACAGCAATACGTACTTATTTAATATCTGAGCACATGAACACCAGCTTTAAAAAGGTCAAAGAATTGTTCTTTTAACAGAATCAAATGCTTTTTTCAAAGTTTATGAAAGCAAAATATGACATACAATTCAAATAAAACTGCTGCTGCGCAAACGATACACATCTCGATAAACACACAATCTACAGTTGGACGCGCCGGATATTTGCTGGTTAGAACATTATCTTCAAGCCATTCTTGTAGCCTGTGACTGATAATACAACTGACTGACAGCATCACTTTAAGGCATGTTTGGACAGTGGTAGAACAACACATTCAGTCCAAGGCTCAGGATAACTTCTCTTTTGGAATTAATGATTTGAAATGTTACAAAGACGTTCAAAATGAAAAGAAGTTTACAAGCATACTTCAACAGCTCACCACTGATACTATCTGGCACGGGAGGTTTAAATTTCTTAATTTCTTTCATGTAAACGCTACTTCCTTTTTCCAAATTTGGACGGTTTGAATAATTTCCTTCTCCTTTGTCATGATTCCATTGAAATCTCTCTGTCTTTATTCAGCGATCCATGACTTTATTTAGCAGTGACTTGAAATGCTCATAGCACGTTTCGATCCTGCTTCTATTTCCTGGCTGCCTTACTTTTAAAGAAATCCAATGTACGCTGTTCCAAAATCCTTTCTGACTTTCTATGGATGCCATCAGTTCCTACAGCACTGCATTATCAAACTACTTCCTTGTTATCCTTTGCAAATGTTTGTACTCCAGTCTTGTCATATCATGCAATAGTAATTACGATCGTGGTCTTTATGTTTACGTTTAAGACTTTCTTTCTTCTATTAAGACGTTTAATATCAAAACCACTCTTTGGTTTACACTGCCACCTTGTTCTCTGCATCCCTGATAATGTTATGCCAATGATGAAAAGTCAGTCTTGGCAAAAGATCTAAAATGTTTTCCCATTCAGCCTGGCACAAATAAATAACAAAACCACGTTGATGTTGAAAGATTCTTTAGAAAATTAAGATGAATGGCTGCTCTTGACAATGCACCTAAGCCCCCACTACCAGAGAGTTCAGACATTTTTACCCACTTTTTTCACAAACTCCTCCAGTACTCTACCAGCTACCTCTTGACAAATCCACTGAAAGTGAACTATACATCAAAAAGTGCAGAAAAGAAATCGCTGAAGTGAAATCCAAACCTGTCCACCATTCCAACCTCTGACAGGTGAACAAAAAGCTGTTGAATAACTGTGACAACGACAAGACATTGTCATCAAACCAGCAGACAAGGGTGGTGCAGTGGTGGTCTGGAACAAACAGTTGTACATAAAAGAAAGCTCACA
>JADBJO010023058.1:12500-27040 GCA_016801955.1 Conus betulinus
CTTTCTTGCTGTAAATCGTTCCATGAGCTTTCCAACTGTATTTTGCATAGTGACCATGCGATATCCGCATAGCCCATGATCTTCTCCTGGTTTTGGTGAAGCTTTCAGGCAACTGTGTGTCTTGTCTTTTGGGACATAACCTTTATTGAACCATCCTGGTGGAGACTGAAGAGATGGGTTTCTGTCCTCTTCTGAGAGCTGTTTGATATCTGGATACCATTATTGTACACACTATAGAAAAGGCCGACAACGGGGATCTCAAATGATTGTATCTCCGTTCACATACAAAGCCGTGAAGCTAGCCACAATCAGACAGCGGATGACAAACACTCTCCAGAACACTAGAGTGACCGCACCACCAGGGTCAACATGGGCTACAGCCACCACAAGTGCCTTACTGCATGATGTGCCATTACCAGACATTATGAACAGTACTGACTGGTTACAGCCGGACACACCCTTGCGAACCTATGTCAGAACTCTGCCGCAGGAAACTGTGTCCCATGTGGACTGAGACAGATTCCGGACGCTGCTGTTCCCACTGACCGACGGTCTGTTGCTCATCCTTTGTGTACATAATGCTTCATTGCCCTGACCTGCTACTACATAGAACGCATGAATGCATGCGTGGTCGCACGAATGTTCTGCATATATTAATGTATGTAAATACAGTTTGTAGATATGCGTTACTGAGTCAGTGTTTCAGTTCTGCGCATGAATGTTGTCCTGTTTTGTAAGTTTCTTTTCCTCACAGGGAAAACCTATGCAACAATCAAACAGTCATCCATAAGTGTAAACTGTTGCACTCGCATGGCGCAGAAATGGATAAATTTCAGTGTGTAGTTTTACACCATTAGAATTTCTGCACTATTGTGCAATGGCTCATACACATCGGTGGTGGCACTGTTTGCCCCAGTTTTTTCATTCTGGGCATCATTCTCGTATTCCAAAAGCAGTCAAAATCAGCCGTACAACTGCTTGTTTTTTTCCCTTAAGCGGGACTGCGGGGGACGCTATGGCCGGGACAGCCAGTGGCGTGGTGCCGGCTCATTTCACCAAGCCCTGCCTCAGCATACCTGTGAACAGAGCCCCGCAGAGAAAGTTTTCCGTAAGTCATACAGGGGTTCGGCAGAAGACACCCGAAAGTGTAAGCCAGTGCACAATAGTGCAGAAATTCTAATTTTATATCGTTACGCTTCAAAATGTATCTATTCTTCGTCATGACAATTGTGCAACACAGCTTTGAGACATGCGCAATTTACACACACACACACACACACACACACACACAAGCCATTGTGGAGTAAGCCAAGACTGATCACCAACTGTTTATTTCCCCTCATGAATCAACAAAGGTCAATGAAAGCCCACAACAGGATAGAAACACAGAAGCAGGCCAACACGAAGCGCAGATTGAAACAATGCAGTACTATATACCGTGGAAATATAACATTTTCATCATCTCCATCACGTTAACAACACTTCATTGAAGGAAAATATCCTCCAAGCACAAATGAGCCACCACCGTTGAGGATTGTGAGCTGCCGACAAGTTACCATGCTTCTCTTATGTGCAGCCATGATGGGACTATCTCAGCTAAAGGATAATTAAAGGCAGAAAAGCAGAGTGTTCTTCTTCTGCAGTCATCTTCATTTGGGTGCTAGGAAAAGAAGCGAAAACGTGTGGCTTTTGATATCTAATCCCTAAATGTGAGGACGCACAACCTTTACCTTGCTTTTTTTAATGAATAAAGAAACAAAGAAAAAAGACAAAAAGAGACCACAAATCAGGATGTTTTCTCTCTTATCAACATTGGAATTTCACAAACAATTTTTTCAATAGGGAAATGCCCGATATATTCAGAAGGATTGGCAGTGATGGAAAATGTTCCGCATCCTTCTGATTTTGTGCATGGCACTTGCTCTGACCTTTCTCCTTGCTGAGGAATTGTTCTGTAATGCATTAACATCTAGACACTCACTGTCTGGCTTTGATATTTTTTCCCCATCTGATGACCAGCTGCTGGGGAACCGTTCAGTGTTCTATCTCAACTTTCCTCTGATCAAAACATAAAATGACATCGCGCTGATTGCAATGTTTGTGTTCAAATCAGTGGCAATGAAGTTTTTCATCAGGGAACAGTATTACATCATCACATTTGTACACTTTCGGTAACAGAAACAGTTCGAAAGCAATTTTCTGTGGATACACACATTTCTGCAATGTTTCAGATATTCACAGCTTAAATGTGTGTTTATCTGAGGTCATGCACATACATCTTAACTACACTTATAATCTACATCCACAATCAAAATATATCTTACTTTTAGTGATATGAAAGTGATAACACATAGAATTAATAACTTCCTGTCTATAAAGGGGAAGATAGTGTGAGACCGACGAAAGGATGGCAGACGGACAGAAGAGTAAAGACACAAGCGGTGACAATGCAGCTTTCCATGTCCACATCATTTATAACCCTTCTGATATACAATATATACATGTTTTTTTCAAAGCTGTTGCCGTATAAAACAACATCGTCAACAATAACAACAAAACAAGCAACCAAACAAACCCACTCACCTAGCAATGAGCACAATATAGCTGTCTACAAACTTCGTACATGATAACTAATATATGTCTCTTCAGGGCAGATTAGACAAGGCAGTGTACTGAAGGCCCCGCCATCCAGCTTATGTTTTCACTATCAGATACCCAAAAGAAAAAAAAAAGAAATATTAAGTGCCACAAAAAAAACCATAAAAAAGCTGCATAGGCAAACAGATGATGCCATGGGTCAGCAAATGCCCACTCTGGATAATCTGTCTGGTCTAACTCGCCAGATTACAGCAAAACGTCAGTGGCATGCTGAAATTGTAACAGAAGAAAAATTTTAAAAGTGTACAGAAATCATAACCCAGAAAGGGCCACAGTGACAGAGGGAACAGTGGATGACGACATCAAAGTATAATAATTCATGTATGTTTGCCTCGGTTAGCAGAAGACGTAATGGAGACATCTACTATGTGGACTATATTCTGACATTTTCAGACAGTAGCAACTGCTGGTGACAGACAACAAAAATGCTAAAAAAGATTGCCTTAAGTTTGGTCCCCTTCCTGCCTGACTGCATTCACAGCAGTCCTATTTACAACTGGTTACATGCCAGATGATACTCCATGGCTATATCATGGCCACCAGCACTAACTGACACCCAAACTACCATACTTTCACCAGGCCACCGCAACACACACACGCGCGCGCACAATTCTTTGTCACACCCTGGAAAACAAAGCACATGTCATATCAGACATTAAACCCAGATTATGCTTCCAGCATTGACCATTCCATCAATCTATTGCCATAGAATTAAACAGAATTAAATCAAGCAAAGAATGAAACAAAAAAATTAAATCAAATACAAACACATACAATGCACTTAAAAGAAAACATGAAACAGGCAAACAATAAAGGGGAGAAAAACAAGCATATGAGCAACTTACATACGTACGTCGCAGTTAATGCCAAACACAGGCCCAGTTTTCAAATGGATGAGAGTTTCAAGAAAATAAATGAGAGGAAACCAAAAAGCAAAACCAAAGCACAGAGAAAAGAATTCAAGCGCAGATTTTCCACTTGGTTAGGGGACACTGTGCACACTGAAGGAATCTCAGAGCATCGACCTATTCCACCAGCTGGTATCTTTTAACATGTTGACTATAAATCCAGCATCACAAAACACAAACAATGATTAAAACAATCAATTCAGTATGAATGATCAGTCATTTCTTGTTGAGCAGGGTTCTTTCAAAGATGTTGCCTCACAGAAAAAGAAGACCCACAGAGTCCTACCACGAAAGAGAACACATCAACAGAAAAACAAGACTCACAGAGTCCTACCACGAAGAGAGAACACATCAACAGAAAAACAAGACTCACAGAGTCCTACCATGAAGAGAGAACACATCAACAGAAAAAACAAGACTCACAGAGTCCTACCATGAAGAGAGAACACAACACAAACAGATCAATCACAATTATTTTCACACAGTCCTTCAACTATTAACATCCTTGCAAGGCTGCACCGCGCATGCAAACATTTCAGCTTAATTCAACTCCCAGTTTTTCTAAAGAACGAAAAGTTCAATACCAGAAAAAATACATTAAGAAAAGGAAACCAAACATGAATTTAAACAAATATCACACCAGAATGGGCAACTAATGCCCTGTCTGTCTCACCACGTAGTTGCCAGATAAGACAGAAACACCAACTCATTGTAAACTGTAACAAAAGTTTTTTTTAATGTAGTAGACATTCTGCAACAAGGACAGGTGAATGAACTAAATGAACTAAGTGGAAAGACAGTGATCAAGACATTACAAAAAAAAAAGAAAGACAGAAGTCTAAGATAGGACAGAAAAGGAGAAGAACTAGCACGAAATTTATGGAAGGCAAAGATACAATGAGTATAGAAAGAGTCCATACCCAAAAGCCAGCTAGACAGGATAGACACAAACTTCAACAAAGGTAAGGCCCAAACAGGGAAATTTGGCACCATTATCCTACTTCCAGTGTTACTAACAGTGACATAAAGGTGGCTGTGCACTCACAAAAAGTATTGAGTACACGCAAGAAAATTAACTTTTTTCGTGGCAAAATTTCAAAATAACATCAACCTTCTTACTGGTCCTTTTAACTTTTGTCTGTATATCCTCTGAGTATGTTGCAGACAGTAAATTCAAGAACAAAAACTTAGCATGTGAAACATTATAAGGATTTGTAGTCTAGAAAGTCTGCTGATGCAAATTTGTCCGACTCTTCAAAAATATAATCTGTATTTACAGGAAGAAAAAGAAAAAAAGGGAACACACAACTTTCTATGGCACAAACTTCAGATGGTAAGCTGCATCTGCACTGTTAACTGCCAAGAGGCAAACCCTATACAGAAAAGGTCAGTTCTAGTAGTATGCACATTTGTGAATCCTCATTAATCCGCTAAATAGACAAACAGCTAGCCAGCTGCAAAAAGTTATCTAGTAACTCTCCGACAGAGGGGTTGACAGCAGCAAAGCTATTTCATGGCACCATCAAAATAAAAGACATCACATTTGATCTGGTGACAGAATCAGTCACCGTACTGATCCTGTGTTGTCCCCATGTTGATCACATTTTGTCACCATGTTGATCATGCTTATTACTACCATGTTCATGCTCGGTGACCAGACTGTCCATGTTTTGTCACCATGTACTGAACATGTCACCACACTGACTGTGTCACTGTCTTGATCCTGTGTTGTCATCATAATGACCTGTGAGGTCTCCATACTGCTCACACTCTGCCATCATGCTGATGATGCTCATCACCATGTTTACATTCTGTCATCATACGGACCATGTCTTATCCCTATGCTGATGCTCTGTCAGTGTTACCAAGCAGACAGAGGATGGAAGAGTATGAGATCTCAAATGGCTGTCTCCTCCAAAATAAAAAGATACATCAACACAGGCAAAGACTTACCCTATGTCTCATGACTGACCAAGACATTTCGATCTTTGGGGACATAATCATTCTCCTGGACCACAACATCTAATTTTTTTGCCGTACACTGCAAGTATTAGATGACAAACAATCATAATTTCACCTGACAATGGTGAGTTTTTAAGCTATCTCCCCCAAATCTAGTAACCTTTTTCAATAAAACAGCGTCCTGCATGTTTAACCAAACTTGCGTTTTGTTAATAAACAAGTCAACAAGAAACAAAAGCACTGAAATGCTTTCTTTCAGTACACATATGCCACCTGGAGACCCACGGCATACAGCAAGGCTTTATTCCTTCACACAAGATCTCGGGTCGCTGGAGACCAACAATCTGCTGTAAAGCCTTATGCTTTCACAAAATGAGCTAGAATACCTGGAGACCAACGATGCATGGAAAGAGTTTTATTCCTATACAAAAAGAGTGGTCCTGTATACAGCATGCAAATCTTAAGCGATGTTTGGCAAATTTTAGTTTCTCCATTTCATATTGATATGAGCCTGAGGAGGCATTTGTTCATGAATTTCCATTCACTTTCTACACTGAAGTCACAGAAGACTGGCACAACAGTAAACTGCAAACACTGGGATACAAAAAGTCAAACCCACCAGCCTGTAACATCATGGATACTGACATTCACCCCATATCTCAGAGAAGTGACCCAATGCCAAATAAAGCTCTTGAAGCAGCTGGCAGATGGTTATGTAATTGTTTAGCAAGTTACCAGGGAAAGCTTGTACCAGCCACTTTTTCACTGCATATCCATCAAGTTTTCTTAAAGTATGGTACCACAGCACCAAACGAGTCTGAAGATTACATGTATATTTGGACCTTTCCACTCTTACGCACTCCTACAAGTATGTCTGGGTCCCCAATTCAATAACATAAACCAGTTTCAAATCAGCTGGACAGAGCTAGAGGTACATTTTGTTAAAGGTGATACCCTCTGCACTAACCGTTTTTTAAAAAAAAAAAACTGTAGATCACATTTTCAGTGGCTGTAAAGTTTCTGTGGAAAGCCATTATTATTGTTATAAATCTGTGTTATATTTCTTCAGGTGTTATTCCTGAGCATGAGTCATCAAATAATATACATGCTAGCTTCAAACTTCCTCCTTTCAGGAAATTGCCTTGCTTGTCCTGTGTGTCTTTGACACACAATTGTGCCAGGTAAATGAGTACGGCAAGCTGTAGTTTGGAGCTATGTGCATTCAATTATTTTACCACAAGAGTAAAAACAAACAGCTTTCTTGTTTATCACTTAAAGTACATTTTCAGTCATAATGTCTCTCTCATGTCTTCTTCCTTTAACAAGCACTGTAACTTATGTAAGCAATCTCCGACAACTACAACAAAAAGGTCTGAAGATGCTCTAGCTCTGTAACCTATACATGCAGTTTATCATGTGACGAGTTTAAAAATCTCTTTCACCACACTACCCCAAACAATAACACATTAATAGTATGACAAACTCCTAGCATTCATCAGAGCAGCCACTTGGCAAACTCTTCCAGCCAGCATTTAAAAACAAGAACAAGCACAACAAAAAAACACAACAAAGCATACACTCCCTGTCTGCATGACAAACAAATAAGACTTGCAAAAAAAAAAAAAAAAAACAACAACAACAACAAAAAAAAACAAAAAAAAAACCCTTCAATGTCAAGCTTGTTAAAAAAAACATGGAGATAAATTTGAGGAACTTTTTCTTTAAAAACATCTCACTGGACTGTCCAATTTAAGTTGAAAGAAAGAATGACAGAAACCTGGTACACAACAGGAAATCACACTTGAAAGATTAGAAAAGGTCAAAGTTCCCATAGCTTATTGTCCGAAGGGGTAGTAAACTGTCAGAAGTTGACCTTGTCTATAGGCACGACATGATGTGATGCTGAGAACATTCCTGTCTTCTACTGACTTTAACCATCCCTGTCCCTATACTGACTTTAACCATCCCTGTCCTTCTACGGACTTTAACCATCCCTGTCCCTATACTGACTTTAACCATCCCTGTTCCTATACTGACTTTAACCATCCCCTGTCCCTCTACTGACTTTAACCATCCCTGTCCCTATATTGACTTAAACCATCCCTGTCCCTATACTGACTTTGACCAATCCTGTCCTTCTACTGACTTTAACCATCCTTGTCCCTCTACTGACTTTAACCATCCCTGTCCCTCTACTGACTTTAGCCATCTCTGTCCCTATACTGACTTTAACCAATCCTGTCCTTCTACTGACTTTAACCATCCCTGTCCCTATACTGACTTTAACCAATCCTGTCCTTCTACGGACTTTAACCATCCCTGTCCCTATACTGACTTTAACCATCTCTGTCCCTATACTGACTTTAACCATCCCTGTCCCTATACTGACTTTAACCATCTCTGTCCCTATACTGACTTAACCATCCCTATCCCTGTCCCTCTACTGACTTTAACCATCCCTGTCCCTATACTGACTTAACCATCCCTGTCCCTATACTGACTTTAACCAATCCTGTCCTTCTACGGACTTTAACCATCCCTGTCCCTATACTGACTTTAACCATCTCTGTCCCTATACTGACTTTAACCATCCCTGTCCCTATACTGACTTTAACCATCTCTGTCCCTATACTGACTTAACCATCCCTATCCCTGTCCCTCTACTGACTTTAACCATCCCTGTCCCTATACTGACTTAACCATCCCTGTCCCTATACTGACTTTAACCATCCCTGTCCCCCTATACTGACTTTAACCATCCCTGTCCCTCTATTGACTTTAACCATCCCTGTCCCTATACCGACTTTAACCAATCCTGTCTTCTACTGACTTTTAACCACCCCTGTCCTTCTACTGACTTTAACCATCCTTGTCCCTCTATTGACTTTAACCATCCCTGTCCCTATACTGACTTTAACCAATCATGTCTTCTACTGACTTTAACCACCCCTGTCCCTCTACTGACTTTAACCATCCCTGTCCCTATACTGACTTTAACCATTCCTGTCCCTCTATTGACTTTAACCATCTCTTTCCCTATACTGACTTTAACCATCCCTGTCCCTATACTGACTTTAACCATCTCTGTCCCTGTACTGACTTTAACCATCTCTGTCCCTATGCTGACTTTAACCATTCCTGTCCTTCTACTGACTTTAAACATTCCTGTCCCTATACTGATTTTAACCATCTCTGTCCCTACACTGACTTTAACCATTCCTGTCCTTCTACTGACTTAGCCATCTTTCCTCTACTGACTTTAACCATTCCTGTCCTTCTACTGTCCTTCACCATTCCTGTCCTTCTACTGTCTTTCACCATCCTGTCCTTCTACTGTCCTTCACCATTCCTGTCCTTCTACTGAATTTAATCATCCCTGTCCTTCTACTGACTTTAGCCATCCCTGCCCTTCTACTGACTTTCGACCATTCCTGTCCTTCTACTGTCCTTCACCATTCCTGTCCTTCTACTGACTTTAATCATCCCTGTCCTTCTACTGACCTTCGCCCTCCCTGAACTGAATCAGACACACACTTATTGCTGGGTGGCCAGAGCACTGTCCAGCCGAAACAATGGGACTCCACATGTGGTTCAAAACCATGACTGTCAGCTCCACAGGCAAACAGTCTGACCATTTGACCACAGTCCTCATCTCTGACCATGGACCCCTCTGGAATTTATATTTCTTAACTGTCAAAGCACAACGGTTGAACAAATAACAATGAACAATACTACACTCCCATCACTTGTCCTGATTTCACTGACGGGAGCACAACATGCTGACATGAATTGAAAATTCACAACAATTGCAAAAGATCCATAAACAGCCCCCTACAGGAATGCTGGAGACAGGGATTGCTTTTTTTTAAAATGAACTTCGGACCTTTTTTTCCTAACAAAGTAAACGTACATGTTCTAATATTTTCATCCATCAGCATCCTCTTTAGAAACTGGCATAAGTACAAGGACAGCAGCAGAAAATGTTGTTCCTATTGTTGTTGTTGTTGTCGTTGTTGTTGTTGTTGTTGCTGCTGTTGTTGTTGCTGTGACATTCAGTATCCATTCAGAATATTAGACAGCACCCACCCAGTTTCAAAGAATATTCCACAGCAATGATCTAACACAATCTGGAAACAAAAACATGAAAAGTTGGTACTGTTCGTCATGAGTTTAGACCATCTAACCTTTCAAAAACAGAATTAGAAAGAAACAGACAATAATGAAGCAATAACATAGTTCTCTGGGAGGAATTCTACAGCCAAAGTTTTCTACAGTGATTATTTTACGACTGGCATCTATACTTAGTCAACTGACAAGAACTTAATCCATATCCTGCATGCATTAACAGAAGATCATAAACACAAACAAAAAACAGGTTCTTGTTAACTGCTGTACATAATGACATCTTCACGGCTTCAAAATAGTGTTGTGAGAAGAAAATCCAAATCAAAACAAACAAAACAAAAATTCCAAAAACTGATTCTACATCTTTAGTTTTCTTCTCTCTCTCTTTCTCTCTCTTTCTTAAACCCTGCACGTGCATGTCATCAAAATGCATGTACTCTGACAGCAACCAGTGAAAACGGAATGTACACACCGCCAACCACAGAACTAACACAACAATCACACAACATGGCTCATAAAACCCTGCACCACATGAACTTGACCTCTGCCCTTTTTGATCAGCATGCTGATGTAAAACACATCAAACTGGTTCATGTTTTGGTAGCCACTGTCATCAGCACTAGACAAAAGCAGATGAATAGATATGATAAAAATGCAAAGCTGTCATGGGTCATCAAACACAGGGGATGCCATGATTTATCCACTGGAATGGCTCAATACTCTGATGGAGACATGGAATTTGAAATGAATGAAAACGGTAGAAAGTGGAGGCAAGGGTCTTGGTGCTGTAGATGGACTCTGGTGATGAGACCTGGAGGGAAACAAGGGGCAAAGTCTCCAGGAACAAAGTCTCATTGCTCTTTAACTTATGAAAATCAGCCATGGACTGTCACCATTTCAGACGGGGGAAAAAAGAAGAGAGAGAGAGAGAGAGAGAGAGGGAATAAAGAGACAGAGAGAGAGAGGGAGGGAGAGAGAGAAACAGACAGAGAGACTGACAAAGAGAGAGAGAGAGAGACAGAGAGAGTCAGAGAGTGACAGAGAGACAGAAAGAGAGCCCTTTAAGCAGTTTACATGTCGAGATTGTTCTGTGATTTCTCAATGAGAATCTCATACACCTGGGGAGTCCACATCATGCAACATGCATGTATCTAAGTGCAAGAATCACAGTGAAGAAGTCTAAATTCATCTGGTACTATGATGGGCTCAGAGTGTTGATGACATCATGTCCAAGTCCCTCTCCTTAACCCCCTGCTCCTCCTTCTCCCCTCACTTCCCAATTTTCTGCTAAAATTTTTACGCACCTGAAGAATGGTCTTTTCAAAAGGGGGATTCAGTCTAAATGAGGAAAATTTTCTAGCCTGTTACGTTTCTGCTGCTGGGACACCTCACGTATGCCCCCCTCAGCATTGTCACTCATGCCTCTCAATGTGGCCAGCACCTGACACAGCAACACCCAGACTCATGCTGCAGCGCCATTAATGGCAGTCCATCCAGTTGACATGAGGCAACCCACTGGAGACCTGCAACAGTCCCTTTGGTGGCATTCAGTTGTGCCTGTTCTAATCCAACACATGCAAGGCATCTACATGAGAGAGGGCCCCACCACATCCTGACAGTTCCCATGAAGTAAGCAATACCGATGGTTTAGACACAAACTATACCAAGGGCATGGAGGTGGAACGTCAACTGAAACTGAGGTCAACAGCAGAACAGCAGGGCAGGAAGGGTTACAGTGTTATCTCGCTTTATGGTATCTATTTTTCAAGGCGAAAGATGAGAAAGAAGAAGGTGAAGATGATGCCATAGAATTCCAGTCTGATCTGAGTGTACAACAGAGCTTTATGCTACACCTTCTATCACCACAATATCTCAGCATGAAACCATGCCTGAGAGATGCAGGAATCTACATCGCTAGTCACAAACTGTGAGCAACACTGACAAAACTTGATTGTGTCATACAAGTCTTTCATTCTGTGCTCATTGCACGCCCCACTCCCGGGAAGACGCCAGCTACAACTGACTCCGATCAAACTCCTACTGTCTTCCAAACACCTGCAATACTAAGCACTGCAATCCCGTGGATCATTCTCTTCATAATGGTTTTTTTTTTTTTTTCAAAAAGAGAAATACGATCCACAACACACAGAAAACCAACACACCACAAAAATACAAACTTCATAAGCATTTTTTCTTGTCGTTTTACTGCCCCTTGTTAACAGCTCACTCAATCACATACTCCACATCCTTTCTTCTGTGCTCACCATTCAGAGCCACATACTTCAGCCTATGTTCAACTTACATCCAGTATCACTGTTAGTGCAGTCTATTTACAGAAACCATGGGGCTGCTAACCCAGAGATCCTGAAAGCGTTCATTTCTGCTCAAATTCATCAGACCTGCAGCAGTATTTGCTAAGTAGAAGTACTCCACTTTGTATATATCTGGATAAACACAATTTCATGGACATTCATAGTCTTGCTATGATGATTATATGTTTTTACAGACTTTTAAGGATCCTAGAAAGCTTAACAGGATATTTTACACAAATGAAAAAGATGATAAATGATGTATGTTCTTTAGGAATAATTTGTTAGAAATGAATCATGCATACATGCAACAAGAGTCACATAGGCAATGGCCAACATCGTGAACCGTCTCAGCTGTGATCCTGGTCTTGGATTTACATGTAATTTAGAAGAACGTCACAGTTTCTCATGGCTGCATGGACCCGTCCAACACGTCACTGCTGGAAACATCTGACAGCTCAACTGGGTTTCTGTAATAAAATCAGATTATATATACAGAGCTCAGAATCTGTATAGAGTGTAATCACACACACACATGCATGTATACTCTCTCTCTCTCTCTCTCTCTCTCTCTCTCTCTCTCTCTCTCTTACTGATATAATACACAAACATGCTTGTACACTCACAAATACATTACTTTTCAAAGATGATGAGAAAAGAACTACATGTCTGCCTTTTTTACTTTTAGTACTGCATTTTAGTATGCATTTCTTCCAGAACTTTATGCTGTAGTCAGCAAACACCATAATCAGTAACATCACCATTCAAAACTAGATATAGCATCTAAACCATGCTCAGCTAGTTGTTCCACTACTCACACACACACACACACACACACACACACACACACACACACACACACACACACACACACACAACAACAACAACAACACAACAACAACAGCAACAATACATAACAACAAGAATAAAGTGCCAAAACCTAAAAGGTATATGGGCAGTGAACTGTTGGTGAATCACTGACTGACTGCGTCTAGAACATGGCATTGACCAAGTCTTGGGCACGCTATTGTTTAGACAGAGCTCATCCATCCACTTCTGCTGTCTAATCTCCCCTGAACTGAGTCAGGTCCTCATTTACTGCTGGGTGGACAGAAAGGGTTTTCAAGCTACAAACACTTGACCCCACAGGTGGTTTGAACTCAAAACTGTCAGTTCCACAGGCAAATGCTTTTTTTACCATTTTTTACCATTTGCACGCACACATCATCATCATCATCATCATCATCATCATCATCATCATCATCATTCTTCTTCTTCTTCTTCTTCTTCAGACAGATACAAACAAACAAACGGACATAAAGACAGACAGCCAGAGTCAACTTCTTCGTATCAACATATCTCTGTCAAATAGTGTGCGCAACTAATATGACTTTTAGTTTGATTAGTTTTGTTTTGTGCTTGGTTCTTCATGCTCACTGACATTTTCTTTCCATGTTGTCGAAGAGACGATTTCATTTCTCTCTCTCTCTCTCTCTCTCTCTCTCTCTCTCTCTCTCTCTCTCTCTCTCTTGTGCACACACTAACATACAAACACGCAAGCTCATTCACGAACGCACGCACGCATGCACGCACGCACGCAAACACACACACACACACACACACACACACACACACACACCACACGCACGCACGCACGCACGCACGCACACGCACACACACACACACACACACACACACACACACGAAATCACAAACGTTCTAACACACTCAGTTGCCATATCAAAAGTATTCCGGAAAAGTGGATACGTTCCCCCACTGTCCCCCCTCCCACCCATCCCCTTTTTATCAACTGTTCAGGCTACGACCACTAACATGTGACTAGTTGTAGCCGCACCGTGACAGCTACAACGACCACTGACATGTGACTAGTTTGTAGCAGCACTGCGACAGCTACAACGACCACTGACATGTGACTAGTTGAAGCAGCACTGTGACAGCTACAACGACCACTGACATGTGACTAGTTGTTGTAGCAGCACCGTTACAGCTACAAAGACACTCCAGAGAGCACAGACCTTTGCCAAGGTAGAAAAAAAAAAAGACACGCCCCTTGAGTCAATTAATGAGTGCAAAGAACACCACTGTCCCCTGCCTTGGGCAGTCAAAACTGGTACGGACTACAGGCATTATTACTCCCTCTGTGTTTTTCTTAACAGGACACGCAAACGCAAAATAACCATCTATCCACCATAAGGATGATCCCACATTCCACAAATTCTTCGTTGCTAATTGTTATTCCATAACAGGGATTCAAAATTTAACTTTCTTTTCTTTCTTTTTTTTTGAGGGAGGATGGTCACATATGCTAACTGCTTTACTTGTACTACATGTTAAAAGTGACTTAGAACAAAAAAGATGTCTTGTCCGTGTTTCTTAAAGCATACCATATCTTATCAAATCCAAAATGAATGTGAATCAAGTTAGAATGCTTGATATAAAAAAGGGAAAAAAGCTCATTCGAAAACCATGCGATCTGGCGCAAAAAATGATATTCGGTATAGAAATTAATGAAAATGAAAAAAAACCTGGTTGACATGAACATGAAAAAAGACCTGGC
>JADBJO010023059.1:0-2500 GCA_016801955.1 Conus betulinus
CCCCTCTGGCGTATGCTTTCCACCCACTCCCCTCCACCTTCCACTTTCCACCCGTGCCCCTTTGCCACAAGCTTCACACCCACTCCCTCCACCTTCCACTTCCACCCCGTCCCCTTCTGCCACTAGCTTCCACCCACTCCCCTCTACTTTCCACTTCCATCCATCCCCTCCGCCAATTACTTCCCAGTCGTTCCATCCCCACCACCTCCCACTTCCAATCATTCCCCTCTACCTTCCAGTTTCCACTTGTTCGTCTTCAACTTCCACCTCCAACCGTCCATGTGCATCAGTGACTTCCATCCACACCCCTGCGCCTTCTACATCCATCCATCCCCCTTCTTCCACCTCCACCTGTCCCCTTCCATCTTGTGTTTCTAGACATCCAGTGCCATCTTCCACATCCTCCTTTCCCCCTCCTCTGTGCAGTATGCATGAGTTTTCCCACCTTGCCCAGAACCAGTACACCCAGGAACAGAGGACCGGCCCTCGCACATCCTGATCAAAGTCAGAGCCAGAGCAACCACCTTGAAGCCCACACAAACTGCCCTGACTACAGACCTGATCCACCTTCCCAAGGGGAAGCATCAAGTCCTGGCGTGACCAATGGCTACAACGGCGTAGGAGTTCCTGTCGGTGCTTCAGAGGGTCTTCGGAGTCCCACATCGATTCCAGCCGACGTTCTTGACGATAGCCTGACTCTGCTTAAACAGAAGTTCACTGTGGACCCGCCAGCTGACGTGGAGAGCCAGTCCTTTGATTGTGCGGAGACATTAGCTGCAGCGAGTGACGGTGCTGGTGCGCAGAAGAACCCTCACCCCCCTCAAGTGTCCTTTGTCAATGAAACAGAGGGTCGGTCCCCAGACTATGGCCCTTGCACCCGAAGTCGCGTGAGGACCAGGCAGATGCAGCTAACTGAAAGTTTTTTTCCAGGGCCCACCCGAAAAAACAGCTCTGGACGCATCTGTGGACGAAATAACGATCCTCTGGTGCTCCTGCATCCTTCCGACAACGTGCATACCTAGGGGAAACGGCCGTGCTCGTGTCAAGGACAGTAAGAAAGAATGTCTCTCTTTTTTGACCTACAATATGAGGGTCTTTCTTTAGTGTACGATATAGATGTAAAAAATCATATCTCTCAGTTTGATTTTGTTGTTTCTAACGGAAACTTTTTCAAGAACATTTCCTTCTTTTCTTTTTCCTGACTATAAAGTTTTTCTTTGTCCTGGTATACGATTAACTGATGCTGCTACAGCACGCTTGTCAGGTGGGATTGCATTTCTTGTAAGGAAGACTTATGCTAATAAGGTTAAACAAATTACAGTAGAATATGATCATACTATAGTACTTCAGCTTAAAACTCCAGACCTAGATGTTCTTCTGGTTGGGATTTACTTGCCTCCAGCGAACAGTATCTATTATACAAATACTGAAATAGATAATGGAGTTTCACTTCTACAACAGTGCATATTGGATTCTTTTGAAGAAGTTGGTGATTGTCCATTGATCATCTTTGGTGATTTAAACGCGAGAACAGGTGGACTAAATGCAAAGAATGTTCTATATATGATGGAGACTTTAACAATAGAGATGATACTCCCTGTGGTGACTTCTTTCGTGCGTCAAAAGATCGCTCAATAAACGATTTTGGTCACTATTTATTTACTTTTGTCAGCACTTTGAATTAGTAATTTTGAACGGTCTTCTACCTGGTGATGTAACGGCAATTATACGTATATAGCCCACAATGGTTCAAGTGTAATCGACTACTTTATCTCTTCAAGAAGTTTATTCTCATCGTGCCGCGAGTTGAAAGTAACCCAGCGGATAGAATCCAAACATATGCCCGTTGAACTTAAGGTAGTTTTTCTAACCGTACCTGAATCTTAGAACCCAGTAGCACTAAAACTACAAAATTTCAAAAGTATGTGTGGGATCCAGTTAAAGAAAATGATTTTGTTTCTGCTCCTGGATCTGATGTTGTAACTTCAATTTTTGATGAAGCTGTTAAACTTATCGATATTGATTTCGAACATGCTCTAGCCAAATTCAACGAGGGTCTTTCTGTAGCTGGTCAGTGCATGATAAAGATATCATTATTGGTAATGACGGGCGCAGTCCGTGGTTTGATATAGAATGCTCTGTTTAAACGCCGTCAGGTAAGACAGGCACTGAGAATGTTCAGCCAAGTAAAACTTGCTAATAGCCCTGACGCCATTGACCTGAGACTTAATTACTGTTATTTGAGAAATCAGTACAAAGATTTACTCCTCTATAAGCAGCAGTTATATCGACGACAATGTGTCTCTGCGCACTCTTAATGAAATGCTAGAGACCCTAAACAATTCTGGAGCACTCTGAAGTCAATAAAAAGTAGTTCTGTTGTGTCAAACTCAATATCCAACACAGGCTGGTTTCGGCATTTTGAACGATTATTTAATGAAGAGTTAACCCTACCTGACCCCATTTCTCCAGGCTTTCATGCAGAAGATGACCGTTTGCT
>JADBJO010023059.1:7500-12500 GCA_016801955.1 Conus betulinus
GGACAGTGGAGACTGAATGGCCGTCTGGTGGAAATGCTCCAACTTTTGAACTTGGCTTTAAGACATCTTCTCTCTCTCTCTCTCTCTCTCTCTCTCTCTCTCTCTCTCTCCAGGGACTTGTGCAATGTAATGGAGGACTATGACAGCCTTAATCTCATTTCCTTTTTTATCATACTGAGTCGGATTTGAGGTGTGTTGCTTCACCCAGCTACAGCGAGGCAAACACTACGAGGAGCGCGGCCTATGCACCCCATCTTCGATCTGTGTGTTTCAAACGTAAACAGCTGATCAGAATGATGAAATCAACACAAAGCAAAGCATCTTCTTCTTCGTAGCTACTATGAAAAAGAGCGGTGAGCGCCGGTGTAACGAAAAGTTTTAACTCCCCGAATGTTTTAAACTCCAGGGAGTTTAAACTGTTCATATGAAAATTTCAGCTCCCCGGGAGTTAATTAGAACGACTCCCACCCTGTGCCAAAATAACTCCACTCAGTAAAACTTCAAAATGTTCTAAAATCTTTTTTTTGTACAAGTCTCAACAAATTCTTGAAACATTAAGGGGGGAGTAATTTTGTACATATAATGATATGTCAGACTTAACTCCCACCCGGGAGATAATCCAGGCGTGTAAAAGTTTAACTCCCTGCCCACTAAGGGGAGTCAGTTTTTTCACAGTTCAGAATAACTCCCCTGGGAGTTAATGTGTACACATGTTTTCTGACTCCCCCAGGGAGTTACTTTGTAACAGAGGGGGGAGTTAATCTGATCATGACTAAAATGACTCCCCGCCCACCTATTCCCAGGTGTCTTTCGGTAAGAGAATGGAGAAGGGGATTTAGCCTAATGTTCATGTTCATCATCATCATTGGGAAAGGAAATGTCCGTGTACATGTACATATACATGTGCTCATCTATGCATGTCCTTGATATTTTACCTTGCCTTTTTGTATATAATCTGTATGTAAAGTCTTTGTATACATGAATTGATGGTTTGATGCCTTTGGTTGAAATACTGTACTTCAGTCTTTGGCGTTCTCTCTCTCTCTCTCTCTCTCTCTCTCTCTCTCTCTCTCTCTCTCTCTCTCTCTCTCTCATAGAATCTATGCGACTATCAAACATTCACCCATAAGTGTAGGCCATTACACTCAAATGGTGTAGAGATCGAAAATTTTCATTTTTCATTGTGTCATGCCGCCAAATTAGGGAGTGAGGAGGGAGGGGGGGGGGAGGGCAAGGAAGGGTGAAGGTGTAGAGAGAATGACGACCAGTCGCGACGTGACGTAAAATTGTATTGACTCGCTACATCTGGGAGAGAAGGAAGGAGAAAAAGGGTTGGCATAGATTAGAAATTTGTGTGTGTGAGACACATGGGATAGAGAAGGGAGGGGGGGGGTGGGGGGGGGGGGGGGGGGGGGGGGGGGGGTTGGTGCCTGTTTTCGTACAACTTGTACAAAAGGGTGGCTGCTTGGGACCGATGTGATGAAGTTGTCAAGTGACTCGTCACAGGCGTGGTTGTGTGCGTGTGCCAAGCTAAAAATGAAAGTCGGCCAGCCGATCAGGAAAACACACATTTTTCAATAAAATTCAGGACATGTGACTAATTCACAGAAACCAATAATATCGAAGGAAACAATTCTGTCTGACAAATCTTGATCTGGCAAATTAGTATAAGAAGACACACACACACACACACACACACACACACACACACACACATTTCGAATAATATATATATATATATATATATATATATATATATATATATATATATATATATATATAAAAGATGCATGGGTGGTAGCGAGGTGCAGGGAGTGGGTGGTGGGTGGTGGGTGGGAGTCATTCTGGTGGTATGTCAGAAGAACTCCCCTGGAGTCAAACTGAAACACAGAGGGAGTTAAACCATTCGGGGACTTAAAACTTTTCGTTACACCGGGACCAGTGCAGAGGGTGCCAGCTGACTGACTGGAAGCCAGAGGGACGAGTTGTTCAGTTTACCGACGGAAGACCGTTGTGTCTTTGGTTAGAAGCTGAGCGCGTGGCCCCCGCTGAGTGTCACCACCGTGTCAACCGTTTTTCAGATGCTGGAAGGGAAAAGGCACTATGTATCGGCCTTTAGAAAGAAAAAGATACACCCGAAGTCGCAAGCAGCACCCACAGAAGCACTGCCTCCAGCTGCAGAACAAACCAGCTGGGCGCGATCCTGCACCAGCCCATAGAAACCTGCGCTGTGGTCGCATAAGGTGCAGGCACGCACTGGGCATTCCGTTATCACGTGAAGGGACATAATTGTGAAGGGCCGACCTTTACAGTGATAACGGTTACAATAAAGTAAGAAAGAAAAAAAAAAGGTGGGTTTAATCACGCAATAATAATAATGATGATGATGATAATGATAACAATAATAGAAGAAGTAGAAGAAGAAGGAGAACAAGAGGGGGGAAAAAAAAACAGAAAAATAGGAGGGGGCATTGCTGCGCGTTTTTTCAGGCAAGAACAATTAACATTTAGGACAGTGAAAATGGAGAACGAGAAACCACTATGTTGTCATGTTTAGCACACTGCCTGAAGAAGACCCAAGAGGTCGAAATGCATTGGGTCTGTTCAGTAGTTTGTTTGTCTATGTCCTTGGCGGTAACTAACCCCCTCTCTTTCTAAACGTTGCTTCATTTTTTCCGCCCTCAGTCACTCCGTTTTGAAACTCAACCAATCACTATTTAGAAAAGAGAGGGGGAGTAATTACCGCCAAGGACATTGACAAAGCACAGGACAAGACACAATGCATTTCGATCTCTTGGGTCTTCTTCAGGCAAAAATAGATAACATTTAACACTTCGGACAATACGAACAAAGAACGAAACATCACGTATCTTTTCGTGGATTCAAATGAAATGGCCGCCAGACGGAAACGACTGTAATGACATGTATCGGGCATTTCCGAACGGCTGGATAAGAATAGCGGCGCGCGCGAACCTCTTAGTCGATGAATGTCGTTCGAACCATGTGTACGCCGGCGGCAAGCTCTGAGAAACAGGTCAGTCATGCTATAGACAAACTTACAACTCGTTGATACTATATAGTCCTCATTTAGTTCCCTTTTGTTTTCAAACATGTGTGACAGTGTTACTCCTGCTGAATGTTAGATTCGTTTTACATTTACGTTTCGCCTGGGGCCGACAAAAAACCTTTCTTGCGTGTCTGTACCGGTTGTTCGGAGATGTCGCTGATCTACAAACCGGCATGAACGCGTTTCATTTGCAATTCCGCAGTGGAATTGTCTGTCGTCTGTGGACAGATTCGTCTGTCGTGTCGTCTGTGGACAGATTCGTCTGTCGCGAGCGGTCATGATCACAGTCACCACAGACTTCCAGCCTGTGTAAAAGTGTTTGATGACACACAGTCAGGAGGGGGAGGGGGCGGGGATGCTGGACTGGCGATTCTGATGTCGATGTTGTGTACGTTACAGCTGTCTTCCTGTCTCCCCCTTTCTTCGCAAACTCCATTTGTTTCTTCGATCTCTTCTTCACTCGCTTAGCTATCCCTTTCCTTTTTTTCTTCCGATGCTTTTTCTTTCAGTTACGTATACTCTCTCTTTTACATATATGTCTTCTCTCTCTCTCTCTCTCTCTCTCTCTCTCTCTCTCTCTCTCTCTCTCTCTCTCTCTCTCTCTCTCTGTGTGTGTGTGTGTGTGTGTGTGTGTGTGTGTGTGTTTTTTTTTTTTTCTCCCTGTTTTAATAGGTTATTTCCTTTCCATTCCGACAAGAACTGTGTTACCATTTCTCTTCTTCTTCATCGTCTTTTTTATCATTATTATGATTATCATTATTTCATTCTTATCATTATCATCATCACTCTCATTATCATTACTATTATTTTTGTCATTATTGTTAGTGCTATATCATTATTACTATCATTATCACTATGATTATAATTTCTGTTGTCATATCATTATTAATCGTATCATTATCATTAGTGTAAGTAATACTTGGAATATTTCTCAGATTTCAGCTGATCATCTTTCCCATTTCTTACGTCACTATTATCGTTATCGTGTTTTTAATGATAAAGGTTGTTATCATTATAACCATTTGTATGTTCTTGGATTCTCTTCTTGCTATCTTTCCCATTATCTGTTTCCTTCTCTTTCTTCTTCCTCTCCTCTTTAGCCTTCTCCTCCCCTCATCCTTCTTCTCCTACTTCTTATTCTCTATATCTCCTCTCTTCATCCTCATTAGAATTAGTAGTTGTAGTATCTTCATCATCATCATAACTATTGCTACTATGACCATGTTATTTAACAATCCTCTTACCCCTCTCGTTCCTATTCTTCTGTTACTATGGTCATCGTCAAAGGCTGGAAATACGTATGTAGGAAGAAATGGGACAGATTCTCCCTCACACACCCCTCCTTCTCTCTCTCTCTTTTTCTTTTTGTGTGTGCGTGCGCACGCGCGCGCGCGCGCGCGCGCGCGTGTGTGTGTGTGTGTGTGTGTGTGTGTGTGTGAGAGAGAGAGAGAGAGAGAGACAGAGAGAGAGAGACAGAGAGAGAGAGAGACAGACAGACAGGCAGACAGATAGACAGACAGAAAGACCAACGGACAGACAGAAAGACCAACGGACAGACAGAGCTTGTGTGTGTGTGTGTGTGTGTGTGTGTGTGTGTGTGTGTGTGTGTGAGAGAGAGAGAGAGAGAGAGAGAGAGAGAGAGAGAGAGAGAGAGTGGCAGGAACGACGGTTCTTTGTTTTAGTAACTATGGAATCAAAGCCTGGAGATGGGTCGTGGCATCTATGTGCCTGCGCTGTCTGGTCTCTTCATATCCTTGGTAGATCAAAGACTGTACGCACCGTAGGGCGAACTATCTTTGGTCAGATCACATAATACCGCTCCCGCTAACCCGCTTTATAAACATAGACTTCTTTTTGATGTGGACATTGTGTCATAACTGATCATTGGTGTAAAATCAGCAGCTGACACCTGGGTGTAAAACACCACCATCAC
>JADBJO010023059.1:25000-27040 GCA_016801955.1 Conus betulinus
GGAGTGGGGGTGGGTGGTGGAGAGGGTAAAGGGGGGGGGGGGGGTGGGGGGGGGGGGGGGGGGGGGGGAGGGTGGTTAAGACAAAGGGGGGGGGGGACGTGGAAGTTAGAAGCGTTATCACAGTGTCTCAAGTGGCCGTTGTTCCAAGAGTCCATTCCTCGTCTCGAGTGTCAACAAGGAAGGTCAGGGTTCCGTTGGGGGGGGGGGGGTCAAGGTGCCGGGTCGGTGTTGCGTGGGATGTCCGATGTGGGGGGGCGACCAGCCACTTTAATGGTGGTCTAAGTGTACATGTGGGTGAATGTGTCTAGCCATACAGTGAATGGTTGTCCTAAGCATACATGTGAATGGTGTCCTAACCATACATGTGAATGGTTGTCCTGTGATCATACATGTGAATGGTGTCCTGATCATACATGTGAATGGGGTCCTGATCACACGTGAATGGTGTCCTGATCATACACGTGAATGGTATCCTGATCATACACGTGAATGGGGTCCTAATCATACACGGGAATGGTGTCCTGATCATGCCACAGCGAATGGTGTCCTGATCACACAGGTGAATGGGTCCTAATCATACACGTGAATGGTGTCCTGATCATACATGTGAATGGTGTCTTGATCATACATGTGAATGGTGTCCTGATTATACACGTGAACGTGGTCTTGATCATACATGTGAATGGTGTCCTGATTATGGCACGTGAACGGTTGTCCTGATCATAATGTGAATGGTGCCCTGATCCATACACGTGAACGGTTGTCCTGATCATACACGTGTGAATGGTGTCCTGATCATACATGTGAACGGTGTCCTGATCATACATGTGAATGGTGTCCTGATATCACATGTGGGTAATGGTGTCCTGATCATGCACATGTGAATGGGTGTCCTAATCATACACGTGAACGGTTGTCCTGATCATAACATGTGAATGGTGTCCTAATCATACATGTGAATGGTGTCCTGATCATACATGTGAATGGTGTCCTGATCATACACGTGAATGGTGTCCTGATCATACACGAAATGTGTCCTGATCATGCACGTGAATGGTGTCCTGATCATGCACGTGAATGGTGTCCTGATCATGCACCGTGAATGGTGTCCTGATCATGCACGTGAATGGTGTCCTGATCACACATGTGAATGGTGTTCTGATCATGCACGTGAATGGTGTCCTGATCATACATGTGAATGGTATGGTGTCCTGATCATACATGTGAATGGTGTCCGGATCATACACGTGAAGGGTGTCCTGATCATACATGTGAATGGTGTCCTGATCAAGCACGTGAATGGTGTCCTGATCATGGAATGGTGTTACTGTCATACTTATTGTGTGAACCTGTCATAATATGTGTGGTTGGTGTTCTGATCATACATGTGAATGGTGTCCTGATCATACATGTTAATGGTTTTTCCTGATCATGACACATGTGAATTGTGTCCTAATTCATATACATGTGAATGGTGTCGGTTGTACTGATCACCAACATGTGAATGGTGCCTAATCATGCACGTGTGAACGGTGTCCTGTCATACATGTGAAATGGTGTCCTTAAGCATGCACGTGAATGTGTGTCATGCTCATACATGTGAACGGTGTGGTACTAATGCATGCACGTTGAATGTGTCCTGATCATTACATGTGAATGGTGTCATGGATAATGCACGTGAATGGTGTCCTGATCATGCGCACGTGAATGCTGTCACGATCCATGCACGTGAATGGTTGTCCCTGATCCACGCACGTGAATGGTTGTCCTGATCATGCACCCGTGAATGGTGGTCTGATCATACAGTGCATGGTGGCTTTCTCTGATCATACATGTGAAATGGTGTCCTGATCATATTGTGATGGTGTCCTGATCATATCCATTGATAATGGTGTTCCCGGATCATATATTGTGAATGGTGTCCTGATCATAACATGTGACTGGTGTCCTAATCCTACATTTGAATGGTTTCCTATCATACATGATGAACGGTGTCCAATCACGCAGTGACGGTGTCCTGATCTCTGTGAATTGTCTCCG
>JADBJO010023060.1:0-5000 GCA_016801955.1 Conus betulinus
CCCTTGGCCCCAAATGGCGGGGTGCGGAAACATACAAAAGTACAGAAAGCAGAGGTAATAAAAAAAAAAGAACCAATTTAGACGAGTAACAGAAAGCGAATAAACATTAAATCATAAAGATTGATACTGACAGCAATCCTTCCCGTTTGAAAAATCTAAATCTCTCAGCCTTAAGTACCTTACATGGAAACAAAGAGGTTTTTTGTTTTTGTTTCTTAACTTTCCACTAGAAAAGTTAACGATTTTTAAACAAACATGTGTTTATTCGAGACAGGGAGAGATAGAGAGAGAGAGAGGAGAGAGGAGGAGAGAGGGGGACCGGAGAGGGGAGCGAGGAGGGAGAGGGAGCGGGGAGAGAGGAGAACGCGAGAGAGGAGAGAGGAGAGAGGAGAGAAGGAGGAGGAGAAGAGAAGAGGAGAAGAGGGGAGCGAGGAGGAGGGAAGAGGAGAGGAGGAAGAGGCGGAGGGAGGAACGAGAGGAAGAGGGGGAGAGCGAGAGAAACAAATACGAATACGAATAATTTTATTGTTTCAAGCTTTTCAGTCTATTTAAAATAGAGATTGTGGAAACGGAATGTAACTGAAATAATAGACCCGCGAACGAAACATGAATACGAAATAAGGCATTGAAGTTCTTCGTGACAAGGAAACCATATCAAAGGAAGGATGACGCCACAGTAGGGGTTGTACAGTCAGAGTGAGAACAGATGCCTAGCTGTTCAGGATATCAGATCAGGATTTCCGTCCTCACCCGCTGGGTTGTGGAGGCGGTCTTCAGCCTTAAAACTACTATTGACACTGGCCAGCATTGTGGCATTATATTTGCCAAGCATGTGAGTGTTTCATTAAAAAGCAGTGCTCTGCCTGTCACTCTCTTAATACACTGTTCGTTGCCAGAAGAGTACACAACCGGCACGCTCCATGCTTTCGCCAGCATCACCGCTGGCAATGGCGCAGGCAGTTCCACCACCAGGTCATGATCGGGGGTATCGTGCTGTTGGTTGTGTATGTGTGTCAGGTTGTTGTGTTTGCTGACTGATTCTGATTCTCTTCTTCACACCGTTGTGCACATTCTGCCTCACTACAACCACACCAACACTGCTATTCCTGAAAGTGTCCGCTGCGGTCATGTTTTCCATGCTGTCAAACAGGCTGGGAGGAGGCGGGAGAAAACATCGGAGGGGGGAGGAAGAACAACTCGCCTCTTCTTCTTGACCTGTAGAAGACCTGCGCGCCTCGGCTCTCCTGTCTCTGTTCACTTGGGACGGACACTTTTGCCCATAAACAACTGGGTCACGGTGACTGGATTCGTGATGGTTGGTTGGCGCTGGAGTCAGGTAAAGAGCAACTACTGTTTGGTTGCCTCTGCCTTGTAGTTTGAAAGGACGACAGGGCCATGTCGTTCAGCAGAGTACTGAGGACACTTTCTAAAGTGGAAGGGAGACCGTTTACTAGCATACTGGACACAGTTTGGCTGATTTTTGGTCCTAATGTATATTCGAGAAATCCGTCCTGCTGGGTGCCAAGCAGGGGAATCCACTCTGCGACGAGAGAGAGAGAGGAGAGAGAGAGAGAGGAGAGAGAGATGATAAGAGCGAGGCCGACGACGAGAGAGAGAGAGAGTGAGAGAGAGAGAGAGGGAGAGAGACTTTTGAGAGAGGAGAGAGAGAGAGACTTTTGACACTTTGACACTTTGATATTTTATTGTCATTACCAATGAGGGTCTTTTGACAAGGGGGGAGAGGTAACAGAACAAAAACATTTCCCTCTTCCTAGAGAGAGTGGTGAGAGAGAGAGAGACGAGGATAGAGAGAGAGAGAGTGGGGGATGAGAAGGAGAGAGAGAGAGACAGAGACAGAGACAGAGAGGACAGAGAGAGAGAGACAGATACAAAGAGACAGACTTACTACCATGTATTTACGTATACTTTTTGTACGCCAATAGGGCTACACTCGCTTCATGTGTTCGTAGGTCTTACTCATTTGTGTGTGTGTGTGTGTGTGGTGTGTGTGTGTGTGTGTGTGTGTGGTGTGTGTGTGTGTGCGTGTGTGTGTGCGAATTGTCGTGAGTGTGTGTGTGTCGCGCGCGCGCGCGTGCGTGCGTTGCGTGCCGTGTTGTCCGTGCTTGTTGTGCATGCGTACACGCACGCGCTCGCGGCTCTTATGTCGGTGTGTGTGTGGTGTGTGTGTGTGTGTGTGTTGTGGTGTGTGTTGTGTGTGTGTGGATACGTGATACGCGTACAGGCTCCGATTTCTAAAAAAAAAAAAAGGTAGGAAATTATATGCATCCCCATATTGATAAAGAATGTTTGCAACATCCTCTGCCATTTGTTTTAAACTCCCAGACAGCCATTACAGAGGTTTTTGTAGTCTGCCCTGTATCGACAGTTAGAAGAAATGTGGTGTAGCCAGAGAGATAGTCAGAGAGATTTCTGCGGTATAAACCCCCGCGAAGAGATGAAACTAATATGGCGGCGGGAATAGGTTGAGACAAGCTACACAGAACAAAAAACCAAACAAACAACAACAACAACAAAAACCCAGATTTTGTTGTAAACAAAAAACCGGACGGAATGCTGTAGAGAGTAATCGGGAATCATAAAACAAAGCTGAAATAAAACAAGATTAAAATAAAGTTAAATGAAATGAACTTGAAAGACAATTACCACACCTTCCACCTCAATTCTAATAGTCGGGTAGATTTCATCATGACGGCTTGGGCACTTTAGGACATGAGCGGCCGAGGTAATGAATCTACAAACTGACGGTACAGGACAACAAACAAACAAACCAACAAACACAACCAGACAGAAAAAAAAAACAAACAAACAAACAAAGGGGAACGAACACGAAAAGTAAAGAAACTGCGGTCAAACCCGTAGGGGAGAGAGGCGGGCAGCAGGGGAGATGACTCAAACGCAAATTAGCGAAAAAGTTCGAGTATTCAACCCGTATCAGACAAAGAAGAGAGGGTATGTGTGGGTAGGATGGTGTGGTCGGTGGTGAGGTTGGGGGGGGGAGGGGGGGGTCGTGTTGTCGATTACATAAATTCTATGAACAGTTCTCTTGTTCGCTCTCTGTTCAGCAAAACGGCTAATCAGGCCAGCAAGCAGTCCACCGGAGGAGAAACGTAATCCCGCGTGAAGGTGATAAAATTGATGCGGCGCGGGGATAAGCGCGCGCCCATCTGGGGGTACCCAAAAACACATCGAAAAATGCCCCCCCCCCCCCCCCACCCCACCCCCCACCTCCAACCACGCGCCCCCCCCCCCCCCCCCCCCCCCACCCCCCCCCCCCCCCCCCCCCCCTCCCCCCCCCCCCCCCCCCCCCCTCCCCCCCCCCCCCCCCCCCCCCCCCCCCCCCCCCCCCCCACCCCCCCCCCCCCCCCCCCCCCCCCCCCCCCCCCCCCCCCCCACACCCCCCCCCCCCCCCCCCACCCCCCCCCCCCCCCCCCACCCCCCCCCCCCCCCCACCCCCCACCCCCTCCCCTTTCCCAGTGGTATGAGCAGCTGTTCACATTTGGTCTGGCCCACTCGGATAACCTACCACCACGATCACCCCCATTTCCCCAACCCTCACTATCAACACAAGCACGCACGCACGCACGCACGCACGCACGCACGCACACACACAACACACACGCACACACACACCACAAACACACACACACCACACACACACACACACACACACACACACCCACACACACACACACATGTTGTGTTTTTTCCTACTTTGTCTCCTGTCGTTTTGCCTGTCTGCTGTCTGCATGATGAATTGTTTGTATATATCTTTTCGTCTGCACGTCCTTCTGCGTTATGTGCCTCTCTGTCGTCCTGTTTGTCTGCCTCTGTCGCTGTCTCTGTCTCCGTCTTTCTCTTTATCATTCCCCATTCACACACTCCAGCACAATACTGTTGTTAGGGAGGGAGAATTATCTACCACTGCAGATATCAATGCTTGTCTCACCCTATTTCTTCATTCTAGGACATAAGAGCAAGCCTGTTTATAATTTAAATAGTTCCTGCAGTTATTGCAACACAAAGCTGCTCTGTAAATTGCTGGAATGGTGCTCGCTTACTTGTATCCTTGGAATTTATTGGTTCATTGTAATTCAGTCCCTTGTGGATTCATTCCAAGAACTGGCCCTATCACTAGATGTATCTTAAGAGGTTATCTTTTTGTTATGTTTTACTTTTCACAAGAAAATGTCGCTTGTTTCGTGTTTCATGGTTTTCTTTTTTGCTTCTTTAGATGGCATTCTTGGTTGGTCTTTTTTTTTTTTTTTGAAAACTCAACAAACATACTACGGTATTGTACGCCAGCTTTTTTTCTGGGATAGCATTCTGTTTAAAATTGTAAAAGCAGAGTATCACAAAACGTTTTCCGCGGTCACTGAGAGAAACAATCAGATTAGAGATACCGGTATGGGGACCAGAGTTTATGGTATGTTAGCGCATTAGATAATACCAGTATCTGATCAGAGGTTATGATTATGTTAAGCGCATCTTAATTCCTTCAGGAGGTGGCTTATTTTGGGGACACTATAAGCTTTTAGAAGGCTATTAATTGTGAAAGTTTATTATCACTCACCCATTCCAGCACATACTGTTGAATAGGAAAAGTATCTAACACTGCAGATTGGGGGACTAAATACATAGTAATCCTCTGCTTGTTGGCAATTTAAGTCATAAAAGCAAAACCTTGTTCACAATTTTAAAAGTTCTTTGCAGTCCTTGCAACACTAAACTGCTCTGTATGTAACATGTCGGAATGGTGCTCAGTCACCTATCCATATTATATATATATATATGGAGGATATATATATATATATATGCACCATATACATATACACGCGCGAGGGTCAAATAAGTGGGAGATCGTAAACTCTTAGGGAAAGATCCAAGTAAAGGTTGTTCTGCATAATTCTTCCTCATTGACACTGTTTGGTTTATTGAACAGCAAAGCTGGCCACTCAGGATCTGTTCCATATCTTTGTTGT
>JADBJO010023060.1:10000-12500 GCA_016801955.1 Conus betulinus
GTCTAGATTAATTTATGCCCAAGAAGTATTCTTTAGCGCCCCACAACACTTACTCAATAAATTACAATGTATGGACTGCAAATTGTATAAACTGGCACTTGGAGTTCCTATACATACATGTAACATGGGAACATACCATGAATCGGAGTTTTGCCTCTCAATGAGTTTCGAAAAGCGTCTGCGTCTAAATTTGCTTTAAAGAACTCTTCACAAAATATTTTTGTGTGCTAAAGAAGTATCCTTAAATCCAGAAACAGATTTCGCAAAAAAAGAGCTAGAGGCATAAAATCAACTTTATCCATTCAGACATATACTTCTACTCTATTGAAAGAATCAAATATAAATCAAACTAAAATCGCCTCGAGCGCCTTCCATACACCCATTCCCAAATGGGAACAAAACAAAGCTAAATGTGATACAAATTACACTGTAATAAGTAACAACGATTCTCCAAACCTTCTTAAAAACGATGTAAATTGCCATTTGGAAAATGTGTATAAAGATCACTTGAAAGTTTTTTTACGGATGGTTCAGTACTAGATGATCGTAACCCTGGCGCAGCGTTTATCATACCAACCTTAAAAGTGGAGAAATTGTATCACCTTGGGAAAAACTTGTGATTTTTTATTGCAGAACTAGTAGAAATTTTAATGTATCTAAAGCATATTCTAAATTCTTCCACTAAAAATTGACAACTTCTACTTTGTAGTGATTCTAGATCAGCGCTTTCTGCTTTACAATCTCCAAATTCAAAGATTCGTAATGAGATAATAACGGAAATAAATACGTAAAGCACCTTCTATCAATGAAGAGAGTCATTTTTACTTTTTGCTGGGTGCCCTCTCACTGCGGCATTTCATCCAATGAGAGAGTTGACCAAGCTGCTCGAAGCGCGCAGCTCGCAACATTGAAGGCACAGCTTCATTCAGTATAGATTTGGATTTGTCAGAATGTTATGCACTGATAAATAAAGCATCAAACGACAGATTTAAACATTTATTGAAAAAACACAAATTGTCTGTATCATAAAAAATGTGTGTTAAACCAAGCCCTGATATTAACTCTAAAACACTATTTAGAAAAATCCAAACTCCAATTTCCAGAGACGTAGAGAAATCTTAATTCATCGGATGCGATTAAATTCACCTCGAACTAAATGCTGCAAAAGAATGTCTCATGTATGTGTGGGGAACCTCTCAGTGTAAGCCATCTGTTATTGGAAAGCGCAAGAACAAAATAGTAGTGCAAAGGGAAGGTGCTGAAATTTTATCTGATGGATCGACTTCACTGAACTTGCCTTACATGTTGAATAACTATTTTTTCATGTGTTTAATTTGTAAACATTTATTACAAAGCCCAGTTGGAATATTCCTTTGATTTATAACTTAACTTTTATTAGATAATTTTTTTTTCAACACATTTGAACAGACGCATGCTCATCATAATCAAATTCAATCACTTGTATGATGCCGCTTACAAATAAGACGCAACATAAGATTGTATTACATACACTCTTTAACTCCTCAACTATACGCTTAATTGAAGTGTCCAAAACTGGAAAGATATGACCACGTCAACTCTGGAAAATGTGCTGAAAATGAAGACACCATTCAAAGGGACTGCTTCCAACTTCATCAGATACACCTCTAGTGCAGAGACACCATTGAAGAACTGAAAACTAGCTCCATTGGACACGGTGAAATTTCTCTCTGTCCTTGTAAACAATGGCACTCTGAAAATCATAACACAAACTTACCTATTAACACACACACACACACACACACACACACACAATCTCTCTCTCTCTCTCTCTCTCTCTCTCTCTCTCTCTCCTCTCTCTCACACACACACACACACACACACACACACACACACACACTCACACACACACACACACGCACACACACACACACACACACACACACACACACACACACACACACACACACACACTCACAATGATTGCACGCACTGATACTACTTTCATCATAAATATACATTCTATCTCTACAAACCGTCTGAAATCACTTTATGTGGGAAGACGTTAAACGGAAGAAGAACAACACACACACATGCCCTGAGAGAGAGAGAGAGAGAGAGAGAGAGAGAGAGAGAGAGAGAGAGAGAGAGAGAGAGAGAGAGAGAGAGAGAGATGGTATCCTGGGCAGTCATCGAATCTAACCACATATTAACAAAGAAAACAAACATGAATGTGATATGAACAATAAGGTCAGAAAAAAAAGAAAGAAAAAAAGAAAATGAAACTAAGCACATCCCCTGAATACGTTCATCGTTCTGAAGAGAGCATGAGGCGCGAACCCCTTGCGAGCTTGGGTAAGAAGGGAAAGGGATCGCGAGGGGCAAAGAGAGAGAGAGAGAGAGAGAGAGAGAGAGAGAGAGAGAGAGAGATAGAGGAGAGAGAGAGAGAGAGAGAGAGAGAGAGAGCAAAAAATAAATAAAATAAAACAAGACAAATAAAAAAAGACACGACGGGTGTTCC
>JADBJO010023060.1:17500-27039 GCA_016801955.1 Conus betulinus
CAGTTTTGCTGAAGTCGGTACAGAGAAAGTTCAGAATGATGACACTCTAGACCCTGAGATGATGAGTGATCTGAATCGTGTTGAGAGACAGTACGAAAAGATTATGCAAAGTGACAGTGAAGTAATGAACTTAACAAAGAGAGGGATAATCGAAATCTTACAGATGACAGTGCATGTGTGTTACATAGTACCGACAGCGTAGACAACATGACAGGGGGAAAGGGACTAAACACTGATGACCTTCACACAGAGTCAGAGACTGCTGACAGTGAGGGAATCAATGGATCCACATATAATCTGATCACCGACTCCACTGACATACACAGATCTGAATCTGAACTTCAACATGCAACACATAACCCAGACGATGTCAAATCGGCGCTACCGCTGACGGCCGAGGACACGAAAACAATTGTAAATAAACCAAACAATAAGGCTGACTCTGGCAAACCCACAAAACCCCATACAGTGCGATCAAACACGGAACAGAGGAATGACAAAACCACACAGAAGTGTGAGAGACGCAGTTCTATGGGCAAAGCTTCACAGCCTGCAACCCGATCAAGAAGGGCCTCCTGCACCAACGCTGCCTCCAAACGGCAAACCACCGTTCATGAAGCGCCAAGTGGAAATGTTTAGCCAGCTTATAGGGACAAGGCCGAAACCCGTCTCACGAAAAAAACATCAAGTTCGTAATTTATAATGTTAAAGGTCGTTCCCGCATGTTTTGATCATGAAACACGCTCTTATCTAAAGACTCTGGTTTTTGTTTACTTGTTGAAAACTTTTTTTCCACCCATTTCCCTGATCACTTATTTCCAAACTATGATATGTTTTTTTTGTACAAGGTGTCAAACTGTCCGATGGCACCACAGCAAGGTTGTCGGGAGGTTTAGCGCTCCTAGGCGAGAAACAGTTTTTGCAGTACGTTGAACAAGTGAAGGTGAATGCTATAATATGACTGTGTTAAAACTGTCCAGGGATATTTTCGGCGCAGACACACTAGTGGCGCTAGTCGCTACATAATTGTGTACCCCCTAGCTCTTCTGGCTGTGAGTGAAACACGGATTTATCTGATGGTATTGCAAATGTAGAACAATGCATAATGGGTTTGTTTGAATCTTTTGAAAATGTGCCTTTTCTACTACTGCCTGGCAATTCCAATGCACCCAGAGGGAGGGGAGGGGGATTGAATGGGAAAGAAGGGAATGATGATTTGAGTGAAGGTGTCCTATTGAAAGATGATGGCGAACGGGAAATAAGCCGTTCTTCAAAAGATCAGGTGATAAATGATTTTCGTAATTGTTTATCGAATATTCGTAGCTGTTTTGATCTTTTCTTTATATTTTGAATGACGCCGTCAAGAATGATAGGATTTTGGTCACTTTACATGTGTGTCACCAGGCGGGGTGTAGCGGTATTGACTGCACTATTGTGTCACGATGTTTGTTGAAGGTTTGTGCTTCACTGAATGTTCGTCCCCAAACTGACTCAAAACACATACCTGTTAAAGTTTTGTTTAATTCCCAGGTTCATGTTGATGAGGAAGCAAACGTAAATGCGAGCAGTTTTAAGCTTGAAAAAAATGTCTTGGACCAAAACAAATTTGATGATGTTTAAGAAGAATATTACATCTAATGAATTTAAAAGCAGTTTAGGGACAGCATCTTCTTTAATAAACACCAACGTTAATGACGATTTTTAGAGATTAAACGATGCGTTGCTCAGTACTAGTTTATGTATGAAGAAGACGATTACAGTAGGAAAAGGAATATCACACCCATGGTTCGACCAACAATATAGTCGATGCAGAAAGGATTTTAGACGTGATTTGGGACTGTATTACAGACATGTGGATGATGACGTTTCAAGAATTGCATATGATGGAAAGCGAAGGGAATATACAGTGCTCCTGAGGATTACAAAGAACAATCACCGTACGTCGACACTGGATGCATTACATGCAAAAACTAATAATTCGACAGCATTCTGGAACAAGTGGAGATATGTATTTCTTAAAAGTCTGTAGCAAATAACATTAGTAAATAGCAGTGGTACACACATTTTTTCCAAGTATTTCAGTCAAATTCTGACAACGTTTCAAATGCTGTGGACGGTGAAGGTAATGAAGAGGATGATAACGGCCAGTGCACCGAGAATGACGGTCAGCGTGTGAACACAGATTCTCTGGAATCAGGTATAACAGAGATGTGTGTGTGTGTGTGTGTGTGTGTGTGTGTGTGTGTGTGTGTGTGTGTGTGTGTGTGTGTGTGTGTGTACACCGTTCTTGAAAAATGGCAAGGCAGCACGATTTGTTGGGATCATAAGCGAAGTCTTTATGAATTCTATCACTGTAATGTTGGGATCATAGGCGAAGTCTTTATGAGTTCTATCACTGTAATGTTGGGATCATAGGCGAAGTCTTCATGAATTCTATCACTGTCATTGCTCCTTTTTGTTGCATTATTTAATGTCATGTTCTCCTCAGGAACCTATACAGTGGTCTGAAGCCTTTACACAGCCTCTGCAAACAAGGTGATAGAAACATACCTGTTGATTACCGCGTTATCTCGCTATTGAATGTCTGCAGTAAGCTATATAGTCATACATTAAATGAACGATTACCAAAATGGATTGCACATGACAGTGTGATAAACGATTGTCAAGCAGGCTTCAGGGGAAAAAAAAAAAACAAACAAACAAAAAAAACAGCACTGTTGATCACTTTTTCCCGTTTTGTTGCCATGGTGCACAAACAATCATTGCTACATAAAAAGCGTATGTTGGTTTTATAGATATTAGAGAAACTTTTGATTCTGTCGCTCACTGGAAGTCGTGAGCCGTCCTGAAGGAAAATCGGATTCGATGGAAAACGTCCTAGGCTATAACTAGTATTTATAACATTGTAAAATGCCGATGGTATTACTCTAATTTCTGATTCGGTCACAGGCTTGCAAATTCAACTTAATGTGTTGCATGACACAACAACACGTTTGTTTTATTGTGACTTTAGATAAGTCAAATATTGTTATCTTTAGAAATGGCGGCTATGGTTCTGAGCATGAAGAATAGTATTATGGACAGAGGAAATAATCAGTATTAATATGAATACATATTTCGGTGTCATCATATCGATTACGCTGTCATTTACTCACTGTTTAAACGATTTATCGAGTGGAGCGAAAAAAAGGGGTCATAAACATTTTAAAGTTGCTTTGGTCATTAGGACGAAAATCGCCAGTCATATTCTTTAAACTTTATTATGCTCAGATCCAGCCTATGCTTAGTTATGGAGCCGAAGTTTGGGGCATCATAGGAAATCTTGATATAGTAGAAAAAAGTGCACTTGTTCTTATTAAAGTACTTTTCAAACGCTAGTGTAAGAACTTCCAGTTTGATGATTTACGGTGAGTTAGGACGTTTTCCACTATATGCAAGCTTGCCTCTCAAACGCATCCAATACTTGTTAAAAATTTTGGGGATGCCATTTCATCGTTTGCCTCAAAAGTCCTATAGAATGACATGGCATTTTCATAATAGCAGGAATAACACATGGGCATCAGCAATTTGTTTCTTCTTCTACAAGTATCGATATGGAGAGGTTTTGGAGAACTAGAAAGGTTGAGGACGAGAAGGCATTTTGGAGAGCATTAAAATAAACTGTGTTATTAATGATTACAAGACGCAAGGATCTCATTACATGCAAAAAAGTGATCGTTTTCATCTGTATTGAACGTTCAAGACTGAACTGGTTCATCTCCCTATTTGAGTGTACTTAATCATTTGCGAGCTATAATCAGTTTAATTAGGTTGCGGTTAGCTGTCTTACAGCTGAACGTGCACAAGTTACGCTTCCGTAAAAATATAGCAGAAAACGATATATCATGTCCATTTTGTGATTCGCAGGTGGAGACCGTAGTTCACACTGTTTTACATTGCCTGCGGTATGAAGAATTAAGAAAAAAACAACAACATATATTCCTCATAAATACTGTCACCAACCTTCAACCAGTTCAAACTAACACTGCTTCTGGCATCTGAGAATAAATCACTGGTAATTCAACTCGCTATTTATCGTGAAAAGCTTTCAAACTGCTCAGTAGTTCACTCGAATGAGTAATGAAGTTAAAATGTGTACAGTACAAGTGTGTATTTGTATACATTATTACAGAATGTATAAATTGTGTTTATGCAGTGATACAATTGATTCGGTTTGTAACCAGTCCCTATGGCCTACTCATTTTTTTTTCAGGGTCCCAGACTCTCTCTCTCTCTCTCTCTGTCTCTTTCTCTCTCTCTCTCTCTCTCTCTCTCTCTCTCTCTCTCTCTCTCGTGCACGCTCACACATGCTCACACACATATGCACACATCTCAGATAAAAAACAACAACAAACAAACAGACAAACAAACAAACAAGTAAACACTGTTATACTTTTTTTATCCGTTATGTTATGATCCTAGCATTTAGAATGAGGGCGCGCGCTCGGTTTATCTCTGTGATGATTATCATTCCATCTTTCTTCTTCATTTCATTCAAATGTATATACCTAGTGACCCGCGAGATATACCCTTAACTGACTTTCTTTGCACACACGAAAAGGCTGCAAAAGTCTATTATCATATCATAAAGCGCTGTTTTGAACTTGTTACCCGACATAAAATACAAATAAAAGTTGACTGCGCTATTAGAGTACCACATAATGTAGCTGATGTTTCTAAAGAGAAAATATTTTCTGGCAAGAAGTGGGTCATGGTGGTTAACATATGGACGTGTGAGGTTATATATTGTTACTGGTGTGGTCAGAAGAAAAAAGCAAGCGCATACAGTGACCAGAGTTCCAGTCAATGAAACCACCTTCTGTTTTCTGGAATCCTGAGCGGTGCCTTGTGCAGGAAGACGGCTGCCTATCTTGGCAGATCTGACAAGAGTCCAGATAAGAACACTGTTGGTGCCTGCCAGTATTACAGAGGGCAGCAAAGAGAATCCAACCAACTCCAACCAAGGCCAGATCATCTGAGAGAACCATATGTATGACTCGGATGCAAGTATACAGCACTTCGAATAAGTGTAACCACAACGCACCGCATCATAATCATATCCGTAGACAAAGTGACAAAACATCAGAGTGATAACGACAATCAAGGATCCAACAACAACCCGTGACGTCCTCTCCGTCCACACAGCATTGACACGATGTGGCCACAGGACAGCTGCTGCCCTCTGTATGGTGAGTGTCACAAGTATCCATACAGACAAAACAGCTGCCGCGTTTCCCGTTAACACATACAGTTTACATGGCAAAGAACCCTGGCTTGATATGTGCGGCACGTCAAACGCATGATAGAGCCATTCCTGAAGGGGCCACACTATCAACGATAACTGGTCAGAGCAGGCCAGGACCAGGAATAAACAGTTCGAACTGGATTCAGGAAGACGAAAAATGATCAGAATTATCATAAAATTCCCAACGATTCCAAAGAATAGTACAGTAGGTAAGCCAAGTTTATAGATCACATTGGCAGTCTTCCAGTACCAGTACGCCTCAAACATCTTGACTCGGTTCAGTTCTGATGGAGTTTGATATCTTAGTATGCACTAAAGACATTTACTCATTAATGTCACCCACAGAGATAACGGTCAGATTAGTTGTGAGGGCTCAGTTTTCATCAAGAAAGATGGCGTCAGTCCTGCATGGATTGCTGCCATGTGTGTTGTGTGTGTGTGCGCGCACCACGTGTCACAGCTGCCGTGCGTGTGCGTGCGTGCGGCGTGTGTCATGTGTGTGTGTTGTGTGTGCGTGTGGCACAGTCGGGTGTGTGTGGTGTGTGTGTGTGGGTTGCGTGTTGTGCGTGCGTGCGTGCGTGCGGCGTGCACAGTCGTGCGTGCGTTGCTGTGTGCGTGTGTGTGTGTGTGTGTTGTGGGTGTGATCTGACCAACCAGACGGCAACAGATGTGCAAGAGTATTACTATGGTGGTCTGTACGTGCACTCTAAAAGTAACGATTGCCGTCAGTGACCCATTGAGGCATCACGGCAACAACACATGAAGTGTGGCGCGGACAGGTGTCCGTATATAATACTGTCCGCTCATAAAATCGTCGTGGCCAGCGACAGTATTTTCCCGGGAAAAATACTGCGACGGGTTCATGAAAAATTATCGCTACCAGCCGCCGTGGCGCAGTGGGGAGGGTCGTGGGTTCGAATCCCATAGAGAGTCATGTGGGTTTTCTGTCTCCCCCGACGGCTCCTACCCAGAGTTGAGTTTGCTGCGGACTCAGTTGGAGAAGACTGGGACCACACAGTCGAGTTTCATCCACATTAATGGATGCGTTTCTCGAGAGTGTTGCTCAAATTTCCTGACCAATCACTGCAGGTGCCTGTATCTCTCGGGCCTGGTTGACGCCGGGATAATTATGAAAGGAAGCGTAGAGTACAGCCCTGTCATGTAGTCTCGACCGAAATCGGACGTGTTGGCGCCCTCGGCACGGAGGGAGAGCTCACTCACGCGGCTCCGCGCACGTCTAAGCATTATTGCTCGCTTAGTAGGGGGTGTCCTTATACGTTCTTTGTATGGTAGATCAGAACAAGGCAGCCACGAACACCACCGAACCAAGTGAACTCGGCGGCAGTGCAAAGTATCCTGCTGTGGGGTTGTAGGTGTAAGAATTGACCAATGAATGCTGAACCAATGCTGGAACCATTGCTGGTGCCTCAGGGCTGAGGCGGGGGTCGACCGAGGGATGTGGTGTGGAGATGGTTGTCAGAATATGAGGAGGAGTGGGTTTGTGCAACTGCACCTCTGAGGGTGGAGAAGAGGTTGGGACCAGCAGATAAAAAAAGAAAACAAAAAAAAAAATAAAAAAAACCAAAAAAAAAAAAAAAAGAAAAATCGCTCTGAGCGGACCCTTAATTCATGTGGAAAATGGTAGCGCGAAAACAGGATTTAAGATCGGAATGCCTCTCTCTCTGATGGTTTTACGTTATCATTGCCCCATGTGTCTTGTTCTGTCTATGAATTTTATTTGCTTGTCTGCTTGACTCGTCGGTCTATCTTTCAGTCTCGTATCTAGTTTTTTTTCCCTCGCTCATTCTCTCTATGTATCGCCCTTAAGCCTCTATCTGTTTGACTCTCTTCATTTTTCAATCTGTCCCTCAAACTGTCTGTCAGTTGGTCTCCTGCCGCCTACCCCCCCCCCCCCCACCCCACCTCTCCTCTCTCTCTCTCTCTGGACGTGCAAGCATGTGTGCGTGTATGTGGGGAGAGCGAGACGGTGTGTGTGTGTGTGGGTGTGTGTGTGTGGTGTGTGGTGTGTGTGTGTGTGTGTGTGTGGACCCTGAAACAACTGCATTCATGTTCAAATATATTTGTGATTCATTTGGCCACAATCACGCGATCTCTCTCCTCTCTCTCTCTCTCTCTCTCTCTCTCTCCTCTCTCCCTCTCTCTCTCTCTCTCTCTCTCTCTCTCCCCTAGGATACCTCCGTGTAAGCTATTACTTTACATACCCCACCCACACATGAACATCTTCTCATGGGACGATACTCACCTTGACAAATGAATAGAGCCCTTAAGACTTCTCCCCACAAACCCTGCAAGTTACACAATGATCTCTTTGTAGAAGTGTCTGTGCGCATTCGAGTTTTGTGTATGAGAGAGAGAGAGAGAGAGAGAGAGAGAGATGAGAGACGAGAGAGAGGAGAGAGAGAGAGAGAGAGAAAGAGAAACGCACACACGCATGTACACACGCATGCGTGGGCACACACGCACACAAACTCACACACATACATTTCCTCACTCATGCACTCCCTTACAGTACAGGAGGGCACACAAACGTTGAAGGAGGTATGATAGATCAGAGATGGATGGGCAGAGAGGAGGTCAAAGCCGAGGGAACAAATCATATATATTATCCCCATAATATTACATAATAGGGTGACAGGGCTATGGGAATGTCAATATGGATAGTCATGGGAAGACATATGGATAGTCATGGGAAGACAAGAGAGAGACACGAAATCGTCGTATAACAGCCGCACTCTTATATTATGGATATCCTAATTCATTACATGCTACACCCAACTCTTAAAACTCCTTTCCTTCTACTCAAATGTCTCCGAATTTCTGATTTGATCTTATTTTAAAGAAGAAACAAAAAGAAAAAAAAAAAATGATGTGTAGTAGTTCCATGGCATTATAGTATACTTATTACAAGTTGCAGCTTTTGGGACTGCTCATTATTGATAGGCCTAAATAGTGTACGACGAACAAAAGAGAAATAATTATGACAATGATATTTGAGAAATTTGCGTTATTAGCTATTTAACCGCTTCGATCTTATTGGACTATGTGACCTTTTTACTTCTTAACTTCGCGGCACCACAAAAACGAACACGTGTCTTTGATCTTGGTCAAAAGGAACTTCATCTTTTGCAAAATTTCAGTTCTGTCTTCTACCGCAAGACTTTGAGAGGTTCAAGATCCAGCTTTGTCGGCAGTGTGTGTGGGTTGTGTGTGTGGGTGCAGTGGTGCGGTGGGTGCGTGCGTGCGTGCGTGCGTGCGTGCGTGTGTGTGTGTGTGTGTGTGTGTGTGTGTGTGTGTGTGTGTGCGCCATGTGTAGAAAAGTAGAGCATAATTTCTAACGTCCGTCAGTTTCTCGACGTATGTTTTATATGGCTTTTACAAATACGGGAATACACACGCACGCACGCACACACATACAGAGAGAGAGAGAGAGAGAGAGAGAGAGAGAGAGAGCGAGAGAGAGGGAGAGAGAGAGAGAGAGAGAGAGAGACAATCAAATGAATACAATAAAAATGAAAATATGATGTCAGTGAATTTAAAACGATCGGAACTTTTTGAACTTGATTGTATATTCTGTGACTGTGGGAAGGCGTCAAAGACAGTGACTCTGCGACATCTGATCTTTTTTTGCTTTGACATTGGAGACAATAGTCTCTTCTTCTGACCAAAATCCTTGAATGTTTAAGAATTGCGGCTAGTTAGGTACAATAATTAATCAAATAAAAGGAGTTGCTGGGGAGGAGGTGGCAGGCTTTAAAACGTTTTGGGGAAAAGAAATGTGATTGGATATTTGAGCTTAATGACTGACGAGCTGTCAGAATCATCGATATGCTGTACATGCTGTGAGGCAATAATTTCGTCTGTACCATTTTGTTTTTCCACGATGGCTACTGCTTATGGATACAGTGGAATGCAACCCGGCGAGTACTTCGCGCTTGTGAACTTTCTGGAAAGTTCAACATTTTCTGAAGGGACAACTGAAACTGTCTGTTCTGCGGTTTGGCTAGTATTAGCTTTTAGACTGTATTATTTTTGTGTTTCTGTTCTGACAAATAGGCATAATCATTTACTCTTCAAGTTTCGTTTATGAATGTGTTGAGACCTTAGGTGCCTTTAAATGGATTATTGAACAAGCTCACACATCTTATATGGCCAACAGACAAACAATATTGGTTTGCGTGTCTGTTAATATAGGCCCGTGGCCCAATATTTGGCACTCCCTGGCCCATTAACCCCC
>JADBJO010023061.1:5000-7500 GCA_016801955.1 Conus betulinus
CACACACACACACACACACACACGCGCGCGCGCGCGCGCGCGCGCACGCACGCACGCACGCACGCACGCACGCACGCACGCACACACACACGCGGGCGCGCACACACACACACACGCACGCACACGCACGCACGCACACACCACACACACACACACACACACACACACACACACACACACACACACCCCCACCACACACACACACACACACACATTAACTTTTGGCATTGTGTAACTCGACTTTAAATCTGTTGTTCAGCTGTTTTTGGAATCCAGTAAGGCATGGTACACGTTTTTTTCAAATTTACATTTACAGATATAATTTTTTGCAAACGTTATGATAAAGCCAAATACTTTGCCTGGTTTATAATGGTGATCCCTCCCCCAAATTACAATATTACAAGTGATCTTACAAGTAGTTCTAGTAATAGATTAATGGGATCAAGAGTAATATCTAAAATGGTAGGGACTGCACATTTGTAGACCGTCCTAACGATGGTAAATAATAAATACAATTCTATAATGCTACTAATACTACTAATGATAATGATGATGATCATGATAACATCACACACACACACACACACACACACACACACACACACACACACACACACACACACACACACACCACACAGAGAGAGAGAGAGAGAGAGAGAGAGAGAGAGAGAGAGAGAGAGAGAGAGAGAGAGAGAACTCAGCTGAGAAGAGAAGAAGAAGGAGGAGGAGGAGGAGGGAAAAGAACAAGAATAGGAATGATAATGATGATGATAACAACAACAACAGTAACACTACTACTACTACTACTACACTACTACTACTACTACTACTACTACTACTACTACTACTGACAATGATAACAATGGTGATAATAATAATAACAACAACAGCAATAACAATGGTAATGATAATGATGATGATAATAATAATGATAATGATGATGATATGACAATAACAATATAATGATGATAATAAGATAATGATAATGATAATAATAATGGTGATAATAAAACAACAGCAACAACAACAATAGCACTACTACTACTGCAAATGATAAGGATAAGGATAATAATGATAAGAATGATAATAAACATATTGACAATGATGTGTTGTTTATGATGATGATGATGATAATACGATAATAAAAAATAATGGTGATAATAGTAGTAGTAGTAGTACTAGTAGTAGTAAAGATAATGATAATGATAATAATAATAATAATATAATTATAATGATGATGATGACGATAAGACGAAGAGTATTGATAAAAGTAATAGTAAATATGATGATGATGAAAAAAATGATAACAACAACAACAGTAATAATAATAATGATAATAATAATAATAATAATAGTAATAATAACAATAACAATAATAATAACAACAACAATAATGATGATGATGATGATGATGATGATGACGACGACGATAATGATGATGATGATGATGATGATGATGATGATGATGATGATGATGATGATGATAAGAAGATTGATAATAATAATGATGATATAAAAAGGTAGTAACGATAATGATACCGATGATGCCATGGCCAGTGTGTGCGGGAGAAGGGGGATGGGTAAGTGTAGCGGGCAGAGGTGTGGGTAGGGGAGGGGGTGGAGCAAAGGGAAGGTCCAGGCGATGATGATAGTAGTCATCATTTAAATTATCATAAATATTCTTCTTCTTTCTATATTGATTTGTAGGGACTCGTGATTCTGCTGTATTAATGATAATGTTCCTGTAATGTTGTTATCGCCCTCATCATATGGGGCTATGGGCGTAAATGATTCAATTATCTGAATCCGAATCTGAATCTCTACGCACAAGTTCTAAAGGCAAAATATGTTGGAGAGTAAAGGCGGGCAGGGATGAAGGGTTGGAGGACTACAGAGGGAAAGAGTAGGTGTAGTGGTTGGTAGAGATATAAGAGCCAGCAAAGAGAAATAGGTGGAGCGGTGTTGGTAACGCAAGGAAAAAGAGTGGCAGAACTGATGACGGAGCCTACATGACTGTGCCATGCTGGTGTGGGGAGAAGGCAGCCTAGCCAGCCAGCGCTGGCCCCCAAGGCGACTGTGTGACTGGTTGCAGGGGATATGTATGTCCCACACAACTCTCCACTCCATTGATTCTCCCAGCTCCGCAAAGAACTCAACAAACTCAATGCCCTCCTTCACACGTGCGTGTTTTCTAGGCGGTTGCGCGTTGTACGAGTTGTGCAGGAAGGAGGTGGGGGAGATAGGAGCGGGTTGTAGAGGAGGAGGGGAGGGGGTAAGGTGGAGGGGCAGGGACGCTGAACTAGGAATTTGACTTGGCAGTAACGGGAACAGGTGTGAGGGCTTGATGAAGTGTACAGTTATTCCACCTGTTTTGCTGTGTTATCAAAAGCACGGTGAAAAGGATGAGGTTAGAGAAAAGATGGGGTTAAAGAAAGAGAAACAAGAGAAAAAAAAAAGAAATAAGTATATTGATGCTGCTGCTGCAGTTGCTGCTAGTGCT
>JADBJO010023061.1:20000-27038 GCA_016801955.1 Conus betulinus
TTTTATTTTTCGTCATCTAATATTCCCCTTTCATGGACCTTTAAGTTTGGCTCATTTTCCCTCTTTCCCTCGTCGCCTTCTTCCGTTAGCTTTTGTTTTGCTCATCACTTCTTGTCTGCATTGCATGTGAGCCCACATTTCATGAGAGAGAGAGAGAGAGAGAGAGAGAGAGAGAGAGAGAGGAGAGAGGAGAGCGAGAGAGAGAGAGAGAGAGAGAGAGAGAGAGAGAGAGAGAGGAGGGGGATAATGGTAATAATCAAAGCAGAACTGTAGAGTATAAAGAGATGAAGAAATAATTTCGTAAAACGGGTTCAGCATCACCATCATATATTCTATCAAAACCATCATCACAGAACACAAGCTACATCAATACCCAGACCTCAGATGAGGTTTGGTGAATGCACTGGGAGGGGTAAAGGTCTGGGGGAAATGCAGAGATCAGTGTGTATGTGTGTGTGTGTGTGTGTGTGTGTGTGTGTGTGTGTGTGTGTGTGTGTGTGTGTGTGTGTGTGTGTGTGTGTGTGCGTGTTTGTGCGTGTTTGTGCGTGCGTGCGTGCGTGCGTGCGTGCGTGTGTGTGTGTGTGTGTGTGTGTGCGTGCGTTGGGGTGAAGGCGAAGACTCTAGAGTGATACCATCCGTAAAGCCAGCAATAAACCGTGCATCAAAGCCAGGCAGACTTTGTTTATCTCTTGGTAATGACTGGAGATGACGGGTGACGTTAAACTGCAAATTCCACACAAACTGCCCACCACTCAGGGGGACGTTCTTGTTGATGGCACCCTTGCCAGACAGTGCAAAGGAAAAGTGGTTGATAAATGAGTAAGAAAACAAACTCTGTCTCTCTCAGCACATGAGACAACCTGTTTCTTGTTTGTAAGAAACTGTCAGTGGCTAACGAATTGACACAAAGTTGACATGAGAGACTGGAATATGCAAAGTGAATTTTCCTCATCTCTGACTCTCTCATTTTATGCTGTTTCATGTACGTGTTTTGCAGCAAGATTCAACCAGCAATGCAAACTTCGAAGGGATCGGGGTGGAACAAGAAGCTGCGTTTATCTGTAACGATGGCGTCCAGGTTCCTGCACTTTGCTGGCTCGCAGGGAGAGCCGATAGTTTGAAAGGTCGTGCAGTCTGCACGTGCAACCCCCCATCACACCAATCGCTGCAGCCGTTTCTGTACACATGTCTCTCCAGCAGGCGAGCAACGATAGCCACCGCACGTGCTTGCCCAGGAAGTGCGTCTGTCACCGTCTTCTGTTGCGAGACATCTGCCATGTGGTTCACACGTTAGGGTGTAAAAGGGTAGCATGTTTGTTGTTCTGTTTCTTTCTGTCCAGTTCGTTCTGTTTTGTTGTGTTGATATTGGCCAGAAATTGGAAATCAAAAAACAAAACAAAAAACAAACAAACAAACAAACAAAAGACGTGCTGATCAGTTTATTTCATGCCTTATTAATCTGACGTCAGATTCGTGATTCTATACGTTTTGTACTCATTTGTGACGGTGGTTTCCTTCAGCAGCTCTGTAGATGTGTGTCCCTTCACTTTAACGCCCCCCACCCCCCTCCCCCAACCTCAACTCCACCCCACCCCCCTTCCCCCTTCTGCTGCATGAGGCAATTCAGCATCCTGCACGAGAAATCTCAAAAGGCAGTGCACCAGTTGCCATAGCTATGGCTGAACACGTGACTTGAATCTCCCCCTCCCCTCTCGCCCTCTCATCCCCCCTTCCAATACTTCGGCCCTCGACCTTTACTCCCTCCACTTCTATCTCCTTTCCCCACTCTCTCTCCCTCCCCCCCCTCCCCCTCCACACACACACACGAGGCGGCATATGAAGCATACCACCTGCTGGTACGGAGTTGAGGTTTGTTGGAGAATTGTCTGGCGTTCAGTTTGATAGCATCGGCATGATTTCCCACTTTCTTCTGATGATTCTGTGAGGAATCGTAAACATGAGTCTGTCCTGGGGATAGTGTTCTTTTCAGCCCTGTGGTGTGTGTGTGTGTGTGTGTGTGTGTGTGTGTGCTCACGGGAATGACAGAAATAAAGCGTGTGGAAAGAAAACAGAACCAAATAAGGCAAATGTGTTTTCCTAGTCTTTAGGTTCAAAAGACGGTGCCCAGAAGGAGCAGGCCAACAACCTGGTGTCATACGATGAAACCAACACAATCATCAAGGCACAGCAAGGAATAAAATGGCGCCTCCAGCACCCCAAAACACACCCAGAAGACAGATACCATTTGCTGGGACGACGGGAACAGGTCCAGATCTTCCGCCTGAGGACTGGACACAATCGCCTGCTCCTCCACATGCACACAACATTTGGCATTGGACAGAGTGGAGAGTGCCCTTATGGTGAGGGACCAATGACAACCGACCACATCCTCAAAGACTGTACGACGCATGCAGCATCCAGGAGGAAGTACTGACCGACACCAACAGCAGTGGAAGCCAAGCTGTACGGCACCCTGGAGGAGCTGCGGTGGACGGCAGCCTTCATCGAGGACACCGGGGCTGCTCATCTAAAGGGAGGCGAACGACGGGAAAAAGAAGAATCATAAAACTATTGTCTTTGTGATTACGCGCACACACACGTGTGTGTGTGTGTGTGTTGTGTTGTGTGTTGTGTTGTGTTGTGTTGTGTTGTGTTGTGTTGTGTTGTGTGTGTGGTGGTGGTGGTGGTGGTGGTGGTGTGTGTGTGTGTGTGTGTGGATGGAGTGAGACATGTTAGGTGTAGGGGTGATAAGGGGGAGAGAATTGTTGCTTTCCAGTGGTTGTTGTGCAAAAAGGGCCAGCAACAGGTTCCTTTCGAGTCCCCGCAAACTGGTGAAACAGGGTGACATTGACAAGGAACACACAAGAAGACAGACACTGGAGCTCCGTGGATATGATACCACCACACCTATCAACAGATCAATTCTTCCTCGTTACGTCCCTTTGCCTGCTGATCACCTCAGCCTTTCACACTTCCTTGGATAGATCAGCTCATTGCAATCTTCCTCTGTCTTCGGCCCCCACTCTCACCCCATTCCCCAACACACACACACACACACACACACACACACACACACACACACACACATACACACACACACGCACGCACGCACACACACACACACACACACACACATATACAGAGAGAGAGAGAGAGAGAGAGAGAGAGAGAGAGGGGGGGGGGAACGGAATTTGTTATAAAGCAACACATGTCATAATGAGCTGGCAGACTCGAAAACTGAGGCATACTTGCATGATGTTTCAACGTTAAAATTCGAAACAAAATCTGTCAATACAAATAACAAAAATGAAGGTCGGAGTACTGATGATGGGAATTCGAATAAAGAATGGCGTAAATTGAGAAAATCCTGAATGCAGACAAGTTTACAGCTTACAGCTGGTGTTACGCCCACTGCACCAAGAATTATCTCAAGATTCATCCGCAATGAACAAGCAAAAAGCAATCGCAAAAACTGTAACTATTAACATAAGGCCTCCAAACAGAAGCTTCAAATGTTTGTGCTTGTGCTAGTTAGTTTTCTTTTTGGCTACTTTTGTTGTCTCATATTTTCCTTTCATGTATCTGTACATTTGGCCTTCTCTCCCCCAGGAGGTCGCGTCGCCTTCCTCTCTCAGCATTTTATTGATTCAGTAATTAATATCTCTTTTGGATGTGAGCCCACGTTTGACCAGAGAGAGAGAGAGAGGGAGAGAGGGGGGGGGGATGAGAGAGAGAGAGAGAGAGAGAGAGAGAGAGAGAGAGAGAGAGAGAGAGAGAGAGAGAGAGAGAGAGAGAGAGAGAGAGAGAGAGAGAGAGAGAGAATGATAATCAAAAGCAAAAACCAGACAGAACATATGAACGAAGAAATAATTTCATGAAAAGCTGCCACACCATTATCATATCCCGTCAAACCATTATCACAAAAGACAGGCTACACAAACACCCAGATCCCGATGGAGGTTTGGCGAGGAGGGGGGGGGGGGGGGGGGGGGGGGGGGGGCGGGGGGGCCAGGGGGGGGGGGGGGGGCACTGAGAGGATAAATGGCTGGGGAAAGGGAGACAGACGTGTAGTGTGGAGGGAAGAGAGAACTGGGGAGACTTCAAAGTCACCACTAACTCAACAACAAAGCCATGCAGACTTATCCCATAGTGGTGATTGGCCGATGAGGGGTGACGTCAGACTGCAAATTACACACAAACTGACCAGTTAGAGAATGTTCCTGTTGATGGCGTGCTTGGAAGAATGTGAAACAAAAACAGTTACCAGTGAGAAAGAGTTTCTTTCTCTGATTCTCAGTCTATAAGACAGCCTGTTTCTTGTTTACATGAAAACGACAGTGGAGACAAAGCTGAAATGAGAGAGACTGGAAAATGTAAATTGTTTCGCATGTCTGTTTGTCTCTTCATGTTATTTCATAACAGCTCTGTGGACAGAGTTGGTATCCTGGCGTGACACAGCATTCGACAGTATAACTTGATGGGCCGGCTGGGGTCGACTGGTTCACAACCAGCCTAGGAGAAGGACGACTCTGATCTCAAGCCCGGGTAGACGGAGCTCGTTAGCCTTGCCAGGCAATTCATCTTGGACGAGGACGCTCTGATGTCACTCTTACGACCCTAGGACCTCGCTGTCACTGTTCCAGCTTTCCAGGCCACGACAGATGAACCCTGGGTGTAAAGGGTGAGGCCAGTTGAGGGCACACCGCACTCCACCTAAAAACTCCACTGTGCAGGTTCGAAGGACATGTCCACGTCCACGGACCCCCCGACCATTCCAAGTCATGCACGTGTTTTGCTGCTCAGTTCCAAAACAGGAATGCAAGTTTTCAAGGGATTGACAGTGAGACTTGAGGCTGCTTTATCTGTCGGGATGTCCTCCACTCCCATGCTCTTTGATCGCTCGAAGGGAGATCCGCTAAACAAGCTGGGTCGTGCACTCTACACGTGCAACCGCATCACATAGATCGCGCTGCAGTCTCTATTGTCCACGCGTCTCTTCAGGCGAGCAGTGGTAGCCACATCACGTGCAAGTCTAGGAGGTGCATCAGCTGCTGCCTTCCACTGAGGGACGTTTGCTGGTGTCACTGACACGCTATGTGGCTAACGGATAGCAGACTGAAATGGGTGTACAGAAATCATGGAAGCCTCGATGAACTGTTGTTTTCTATATTTCTGTTTAGTTCCTTCGGTTTCGTTGTGTTGACATCAGTCTGAAATGGGAAAAGAAAGTGTGCTGATCAATGAGTACATGCCTTATTAATCTGACATAGATTTATGCATTGAAATGTTTTGTTCTTATTAGGGGCGGTAATTCCCGTTTACAACTCCACAGATGTGTGTCCCTCTACCTTACCCCCCACCTCCACCTCCACCTCCACGCTCCTCCACAACTACTCCCCCCCACCCCCCACCTTCTGCTGGAAGGAGCAGCTTCGCATCTTGAATGAGCAATCCCAACAGTCAGTGCACCAGCTGCCTCAGCTAGTACTGGCCACGTGACTTGATTCCCACCCCACCCCTCCGCTGCGGCTCCTCCTATTCCGCTCCCACACACCTCAGGCCTCTCTCCTCACCACCTCCCCGTCCCTCTTCTATCTATCTCCTTCCTCTCTCCCTACCTCTCCTCTCCTCCCTCGCACACTGGCCATAGCAGCATATGAAGCATACCACCTGCTGGTCCGAAACTGATTTTTTTTTGCTCGAGAATTGTACATGACTCAAACTGATAACATCGGCTTGACTTTCTGAATCTTCTGACGATCTTGTGGAGAGTAAATGTTCTTTGAATGTCTAGAATGTAGTGTGCCACGAAAATGTCTTGTACAGAGAAAAAATGTAAGCAGTCTCTGTGTTACGAGGCGAGATCCAGACAGGTTGTACATTGTGTAACACTTCCTTTATCTTGTTTGTCCAACAAGCACATAACTTTTTATTATACCAGTAACATTCTTGTTATTGTTGACGACGACGACGACAACGATGATGATGATGATGATGATGATGATGATGATGATGATGGTGGTGGTGGTGGTGGTGGTGGTGGTGGTGATGATAATGATATTGATAAATTCTTCCTTTTACTGTCAGTTTCGGATTTTTGTCGCCTATTGTTCCATATTTTCTATAAATCAAACAAAACTAAAACACATTACCTCTTCCCAAGAAACTGAAAAAAAAAAAAGAAGAAAAGAAAAGAAAAAGAAATTAGTTCAGACAGGACCACAGAAAAAGGCTGAGAAAAAAAGTGTATATCTGCACAATCAAAGCAGACAATGGGATCCTGTAGTCACCAAGGGATACATCCCTTGCCTACCATTCTCTTAACCCTCCATCCTGTCCCCTCCCCACCCCCGCCTCCAACACACACACACACACACACACACACACACACACACACACACACACACACACACACACACACACACACAAACCCTCTTCACTCCAAGAGAATGTGCGTTGTACATAAGCGCACAAAAGTGGTATGCAACACGCCTCTTCCATCCGTTGACAGCAAGCACTCGCGGCGTGTGATGCTAAGCTAGTATGATGGCAGGAGGCAGAGTTCAGTGCTCTCTAACGACGCAATTTGCCAGAGTGATTGAACCTGTTGTTGGCCTGCTGATGGGTTCCCTGTTGCCTTGAATTCACGGTGGATTGTTAGCTCCTCTACTGTAGGTGTATTCATTGGCAAGAAAATATTATAAAAGATATCTCTCTCTCTCTCTCTTCTCTCTCTCTCTCTCTGCGTTGTTCTGTCTGTCTGTCTGTCTGTCTGTCTGTCTGTCTGACAGTCCAGAGCTTCCGTCCATCTGTCTATCTGTCATTCTGTCTATCTGTCTGACTCTCTCTCTCTCTCGCTCTGTCTCTGTGTGTGTGTGTTGTGTGTGTGTGTGTGTGTGTGTGTGTGTGTGTGTGTGTGTGTGCGTGCTGTGGGTGTGTTTGCTGGTGTGTGTGTGGGTGTGTGTGTGTGTGTGTGTGTGCGGCTGCGCAGGAAATGGGGGCCCGGTGCGTGGCGTGCGTGTGTGTAGTGAGATGCGT
>JADBJO010023062.1:0-27037 GCA_016801955.1 Conus betulinus
AAAGGAATCCAAAAGAATGTGCCAGAAAAAAACACAATTTTACAAAAAAGATTTTCAAACTAAACCCTACAACATTTAAAATAAAAGGGAACATTTACACACACTAATCAGAAACCCTATTTAAAATAGCAAAAAAACCCTGCCTAAACTTGAAACTAGAGAGGAGCTTGTTGTAAAGAATATCAAGAGAATTTTAATTAGAATAGAGACAGAAACCAAGAGAGGCGAAAATTTGAAAAAACAGTAGGAAAAGCAAGACAAAGCAAAAGAACCCTTAGGTAGCCCACTAATTGAAACTACCACCCGCAGAACTGGAGACGGGAATACTAAGAACAAGTATGCATTACATAAAATAACTCACTCACAACATAAGTATAGAAAAGAAAAACAAAATTGGAAATACCAATGAAAATGAATAAATATAACAATACTTATTCAACAATGCAGAGGGGACACACTTGCACTCACAAACACAGTATGCTTACTTCGTACGCAACGCACAATCACTCCATTCACCCAAAGGAGCACTATCACCACAAAATTAAGTTTTCTATAAAGCGCTCCCTTTACTCAATAATAAAGAAAAGGGTCTCAAATCTTCTTTTCACTTCAGTACGTTTTCCAACAATTATTTCTTCTCTTCACAAGATATTTCCACACATATAAACAATAATACAATATTCAAAGTTTTATCAAGAATCAAAACACACACACACACACATGTTACACTATCAGTTCATTATATTAAATAATTGCAGTAAAGACAAGTCATCTTCTTGACTTGTCGAGGAGCTTTCGTGCACTTGGCTGTACCACCTCTGGACCACCACAGTCTGGATCCTCACTAGACTGGTACACCTTAGTCGGGAACACCACTGGACACTGAAGGATTCTGTAACGAAACCCTAGGTCCAGGGTTAACCTCTAAAAAATGATTTTTTATTTAATTTTTCTCTTTCTCTCTTTTTTTATTTTCATAGCTTTTTTAACTCCTTTTACATTCACTCCAAAATCAAAATAGAATATACTCACACGAGTCTTGTTCCGCCAACTTATTCCTACCTACAGTTGGGGTACAGAAAAATCTTTATACAACAATATTTTATTTATTTATTTTTCAATTCTTCTTTTCTTTTCGCGTTCAACGTTCATCTTTCTCTTTTCCCCCAATAGCGCAATATCCTCAAATCTTTATAATCATCAAACTTCTGTTATCATTACAATTACACCTTTAATGTAATTGCTTTAACCAGTTTACACACCCCAACTGGTACTCACCTTCTAGGGAATAAGCGACAGCCTACCCTAGTAGACTTCCAGTCTACATCTACACTCTCTATACTTGAGTGAAACTTGCCACGCCAGCATCTTACACCCACCAAAGGTTAAGCACACCCAAACCAGGGTTGCATCGGACAAACCAGTCCAACCATGTAGCACACCCAACCCAGGGTTGCACAGGACAATCCTAGTCCTAACTATATTAAAACCCACGAGGGTTACGATTGGACATCATCCTATGTCCGTGTCCAGAGCTCCTCTGAAGTAACAATAATCTTCCACCCTTCCTCACATTGGGTGAACACACTTCACAATCCACTCAGCGTCCCACTCTTCCACATCACTTGTGGTTGCACTCCATGAATACAAAAAAGCATCAAAACCGTAGGTTCCATTCCACACATCGCAAAAATTACAAAATCTCTTAACACTCTTTCTTTGACATGACATTTTTTACATTCACATAACCCTTTTCCCATTAGAGAGAGAGAGAGAGAGAGCAGTCGTGGAATAGCTGACACTGTTCTCTCACACGATTAAAACAGGATTAAATCATCATCATCATCATCATCATCATCATCAGTCCCGTAAACCTATCCTTGTTGGGGCAAGTGGGGCTCCACTGAAACTGATAATCCTTCAGCTACGCCCGCAATCACCTCAAGCCTTGGTCAGGAAAATTTGATCAACACTCGCTGAGAGACATCCATTAAGTAGATAAAGCTCCGTTGTGGTTCCAGAGGTCCTTTTAAAGCCCATAGCACACTGAACGAGGGCAACAAAGATCAAGGTTCTGAGAGGCATAAAACCTGTGATCTCCCTGCCCATGAGCTATTGACTTTAAGCCATTGACCTAAACAGGGGATAACCTACGTTTTCCTTTTTAAAAAAAGCCTTTCTCATGCCAAATTTTCGTGACATGCAAATAGCATCTGCAAACGATGTGAGGGAACGTTGATGCTGACACAAATTTTGATGGCTTGTTTGGTATGTGAAGTTCCATTTGCACATTGTTGTAGCTGCGTGATAGCTACCAATTTTTCATGTTATGATTCTTTCTGTCAGAAACTCCTTGGTATGAGAAGGAACATTCCAGGCAGAAAGATCCATATCATTTACAAAAAAAAGATATTGAGACATTATCATAAAATTTATTATAGTGAAGCACAGGACAATTTTCTAAGTTTTGTTTTGTTTTGCTGTGCTTTTTTGTGTGAAAAGCGCTTCTTGATATGTATAATTGTTTTAATTAGGTGGTGTGTTTAATTTTGTCTTTTGTGTGTGTGTGTGTCTGTGTGTGTGTGTGTGCGTGCGTGCACACGTGCGTGCGCGCGCGCGCGCGCGCGCGCGTGTGTGTGTGTGTGTGTGTGCATTTGTGTGTGAAAGTGAGTGCATGTAAACGTACACACTGTTGTATAGTACACAGCATGTTTCTTTGAACAGCAGGCTAATAAATCATTTGGAGATGCTGCATGATTTATGACAAACCGCACGACATTTTCTCTCTCTCTCTCTCTCTCTCTCTCTCTCTCTCTCTCTCTCTCTCTCTCTCTCTCTCTCTCTCTCTCTCTCTCTCTCTCCCACCCCTCTCTCTCCTCTCTCTCTCTCTCTGTCCCTGCTTATGTATCTCTGGCAACTGAGTAACAACCGTTTGATTTATTTGAAGAATGTTTTCACAGAAAGAAGGCGAGGTTCACAATATCCGTTTCTCATACTTGCGTGCAGTGTAAACGTCAAAGGGATGAAAGCATGAGGTTCTGTCATAATCATATTCTTTAATCTGGTGGTTGTGTTGCTGTTTACATCTGAGATATTTTCTTTCTGATTACTTTACTGCCTTGATGAGTGTTAGAAACATATTACGTTTACATTTTTTAAATGGCAGTTGTTTAATGACTTTAGAGACTGCCATCGACGTATACGAATTACAAAAGAACACTGACTTTTAAATTGAAGCTGCCTTCTTCCATAAAATGAGAAGGTTCATGGAGTAAAACAACACTTTTCAGAGTGATAAGGGAAAGTAACCCATGCCAAGAGAATGGTACTCAAACCGGGGGGTTTAAATCGTCACGTACTTTTTGTGGAAAGAAAAAAAATCTCTTTAATTAGCTTTATTTTTTGACAATTTGTTTGTTTCAACTATATACAATTGGAAACGTGTTCACGTATATTTCTTTGCCATGATCTTAATTACTACACCTCACTGACAAGTACACACTTAACCTTAGTCACTGAGACACAACTATTTTATTTACCCATATTTTGCTTCATTACAGCTCCACATTTTCTCCACATCCCCGTCTTCTGTAAGGGTTAATGTTTCTTTGTCATAGCTAATGAATTTACAGCTGCATTTCCTGAAGGAACGATTTTATTGTGGAGATTTTTCTGCTGACACAAAAGTGTCTCACTGATCACTGACTGAAGATATGTGTGATTGTTTTAGGTATACGTTTCATGTTTTCCCCGATCGACAAGGTCGGAATGTTGTTATTGAACGGAATACCAAACATTTGAAATTGAGATTTAAGTCTGCAGCGAATCAAGTTTCTGTTTTTTACTCCAATCTTATCCCTGCCAAAATGCCTCCGTCGTCTATGCTTAAATACTTCCAGACATGCAAATTTGGCGTATTTGTTTATAATAGTAAGTGAATATCTTGTTCTTGTTTATTACACACACACACACACACACAGACACACAGACACACACACACACACACACACACACACACACACACACACACACACACACACAGAGGAAGAATTGTTAACCTGCACTTGTTTTCCCCCCCTACTTACTGAATTGTTCAGCATTATATTGTTTGGTCAATCAGTGGGTGATTACATCTCTTAGGAGATCCAAGGAAAGGTTGTTCTGCACAATTCGTAGCCGCTGACAATGCTTGGGTTATTGAACAGCAGAGCTGACCACCGAGACTGTTCCATATGTTTTGATCTCCCTTGCATCCTGAAATGGATCCTCAAGCATAGGCTCAAAGATTGTCCCTTACATTTTATACTGTTTGCGTAATGTTTTTAGTTTTCAACAACTTTTTTCCTCTCCACACTTTCGTTTTGTTTAATTCTACTACCTTTCACTGGCTGCTTTGGGGGAGCTGTTGGGTTCTTTTTCGAACCCTTGGCGGTCGGAACACCACAGAATTATGGACTGTGGTGTGTCTCTATCTGACGCCAAGAGCACAGACAAAATCAGCCGTGTCTCCCTGATGAGTCCGATTCAGCGGACGAAAGGCTTCGGAGCAGGCGATACATATATATCTGCGTTCGTGAGGGATTGCGATAGTTTCCTCATGCGGCTAGTGAAGGGTGTTCGTATTTATGATATACATTTTCGCATTTACTTCATCTTCAATTTTTTTTCCTTCTCAATTTCAAATCTTTGCCAAGTCATTACCATAATGATGGAAGAATTGTTAACCTGCACTTGTTTTCCCCCATTACTTAATTGTTCAGCATTATATGTTTGGTCAATCAGTGGTGATTGCATCTCTTAGGAGATCAAGGAAAGGTTGTTCTGCACAATTCTTAGCCGCTGACAATGCTTGGGTTATTGAATAGCAGAGCTGACCACTGAGACTGTTCCATATCTTTTGATCTCCCTTGCATCCTGAAATGGATCCTCAAGCATAGGCTCAAGATTGTCCCTTACATTTTATACTGTTTGCGTAATGTTTTTTTTAGTTTTCAACAACTTTTTTCCCCTCCACACTTTCCTTTTTGTTTAATTCTACTACCTTTCGCTGGCTGCTTTTGGGGGTGCTGTTGGATTCTTTTTCGAACCCTTGGCAGTCGGAACACCACAGAATTATGGACTGTGGTGTGTCTCTATCTGACGCCAAGAACACAGACAAAATCAGCCATGTCTCCCTGATGAGTCTGATCCAGCGAACGAAAGGCCTCGGAGCAGGCGATACATATATATCTGCGTTCGTGAGGGATTGTGATAGTTTCCTCATGCGGCTAGTGAAGTGTGTTCGTATTTATGATATACATTTTCCCATTTACTTCATCTTCAATTTTTTTCCCTCCATTTCAAATCTTTGCCAAGTCATTACCATAATGATGGAAGAATTGTTAACATGCACTTATTTTCCAGCGCGCTATTTAATTGTATATATGTATATATATATATATATATATATTATATTCGCCTGAAAAACTGGGGTACTTTTTTGAATATATATATTATATATATGCACCATTCGCCTGCAAACTGGGGTACTTTTTTGAAAAGTACTGATATCAAATTGAACTTTTGTTATGCAAATGATTCCCCTTCATACTTTTAGTCATTTAGATTTTAATTGTCACAAGTGTAAGTGTTAATGTAATGTTGAGGTCGTTGGCGAGAACAGGCAGCCATGCCCCATTCTGGTCTGCTTAGGTTTCAAAGTGGGATGACAGCGGGCAGAAAATGAAACAAGTGCAGCAACAAAATCACTGTGCTGCCAAACGAAGGATGAACAATATTCACTTCTCTCTCAGAACTGGGTGCAGAATTTCTTTCTGTGTGGACCAAAACCACGGAATGCGACCAAAGCTGAAAGGGATGACACTGGTCGCAGAATGAGAATAGTGATCATGAAACACAGAAGCTACTATTAGTACTAATTCTACTACTACTAGTACTACTACCACTACCACAGAAAAAAGACTACTACTACTGCTACTACTACAACTACTACTACTACTACCACAGGTGCTGCTGCTGCTGTAGCTGTTGTTGTTGCTGCTGCTGCTACTACTTTACAGCCAATGGTAGTATAGTCATACATGGATATATACACTAAAAATAATGATAATAGTAATTGTAATAAGAATAACAATACTGGCAGAGGAAAAGGTAGAAGATGAAAGAGAAGATATCTACAATTACATGATGATGATGATGATGATGATGATGATGATGATGATGATGATGATGATACTGGTGATGATGATGATATGATGATGATGACTGATAACAATTGATGATCACGACGATGATGATGATGATGATGATGATGATGATGATGATGATGATGATGATGAATGATAAGAAGAATAAATAACGATGGGTGATATGTGATGATGATGATGATGATGATGATGATGATGATGATGATGAGAGGAGGAGGAGAAGGATAACAACAACAACAACAACAACAACACAACAACAACAGGAAAGTCATGACAATGATTATGCTGCTGCTGCTGTTGTTGTTGTTGTTGTTGATGATGATGATGATGATGATGATGATGATGATGATGATGTGTGGTGTGTGTGTGTGTGTGTGTGTGTGTGTGTGTGTGCGCGCGCGCGCGCGTGCACGTGTGTGTGTGTGTGTGTGTGTGTGTGTGTGTGTGTGTGTGTGTGTGTGTGTGTGTGTGTGTGTGTGTGTGTGCGTGCGCGCGCGTGTGTGTGTGTATGTGTGCAAGTGTTTGTTTGTGTGTGTGTGTCTGTCTGTGTCTGTGTGTGTGCGTGCGTGCATGCGCGCGCGCTCGCGTGCCCGCGTGCCGCGCGCGCGCGCGCGCGCGCGTGTGTGTGTGTGTGTGTGTGTGTGTTCATGATGGGAAAAAAGCAGGTTCCGCATTTTCCATGCACCATCATGAACAGATCTATTTGTATTGTCTGCTCCTAGGCCTTTTGTCCGCTGGATCGGACTCATCAGGGAGACACGGCTGATTGTGTCTGTGCTCTCGGCGTCAAATAAAGACACACCACAGGCTACAAATTCTGTCATGGTCTCACGAAAAAGAATCTAACAGCACCTGCAAAGCAGCCAGCGAAGGGTAGTAAATGAAACAAAATGAAAGTGCAGAGAGGAAAAGTTGCTGAAAACCTAACAACATTATGCAAACAGTAAAACATGTAGGGGACAATCTTTGAGCCTGTGCTTGAGGATGCATTCAAAATGTAATGGAGATAAAAAAAAATATGGAACAGTCTAAGTAGTCAGCTCTGCTGTTCAATAACCCAAACATTGTCACTGGCTAAGAATTGTGTACAACAACATTTTACTTGGGTCTCCTAAGAGATGCAATTTCCCACTGATTTGAACAAAAATATAATTCTGAACAATTAAGTAGTGAGGGAAAACAAGTGCAGGGTAACAATTCTTCCGTCATTACAGTAATGACTTGGCAAAGACTTGAACTTAAAAACAAAAACAGAGATGAAGAAAATGGGAACATTAAATTAAGAAAATATATAATAATTCTAAAAAAACCTTCACTAGCTGCATGAGAGAACCATCATAATCCGTCTTGAAGGCAGATGTATTTGTATTGCCTGCTCCAAGGTCTTTCGTCCGCTGGACTGGACTCATTAGGGAGACATGGCTGATTGTGACTGTGCTCTTGGCGTCAAATAGAGACAAACCACAGGCTATAATTCTGTGGTGGTCTCACCACCAAGGGTTCAAAAAGGAATCTAACATCACCCCCAAAGCAGCCAGTGAAGGGTAGTAAATGGCCTTCAGAGAGGAAAAAGTGCAGAGAGGAAAAAAGTTGCTGAAAACCTAAACACACTATGCAAACAGTAAAACATGTAGGGGACAATCTTTGAGCCTATGCTTGAGAATCCATTCAAGATGCTAGGGAGATCAAAAGATATGGAACAGTCTGAGTGGTCAGCTCTGCTGTTCAATAACTCAAACATTGACAGTAGCTAAGAATCGTACAGAACAACATTTACGTGGATCTTCTAAGAGATGCAATCTCCCACTGATTGACCGAACAATATAATACTGAACAATTAAGTAGTGTGGAAAAACAAGTGCAGGTAACAATTCTTCCATCATTATAGTAATGACTTGGCAAAGATCAGAACTCAAAAACAAAAAAAAAAAAAAAAAAAAAAAAGAAAGATGAAGAACATGAGAACATTAGATTAGAAGAATGCTATCCAAGAAAAAGGCTGGTGTGTAATACCATAGTATGTTTGTTGAATTTTTCAAAAAACCAACCAAAGGTGCCATCTTTTTATGTTTTCTACTTTTCACTGGAAAATGTAGCCTGTTTTGCTCTTTCATGATTTTTCTTTTGCTTCTTAGGTGGCACCTTTGGTTGTTTTTTTGAAAACTCAACAAACATACGGAGGTATTACACACCAGCCTTTTTCTGGGATAGCATTCTTCTTAAAAAACCGAAAAGACAGAGGAGTTAAGTTACCACTTTCTGCGGTCACTGAGGAGAAACAATCAGGTTTCGAAATACCGTATCTGACCATGTACTTTAGAGTTAAGGCTACCGTTTTCTGGTCCCCTTAAGGTTTCCCTCTTTTTTCTCTGTGTCATTCAACTCAGTGACAATACAACTGAGCTATAGAGGATCCCAGGCTTTGTTTTATTTATAGATCAATGGATTTGGAGGAAAGACCAATCGTTTGAGAGTTACAGCTTACAATGTACTTCATGACTTAAGGAGACCACAGTAAATTTAGATCTTAGAGGGGACCAGTACATAATGGGAAATACTTTTTGTAAGCATGATATATGTTCACGAGATTTTGTCCCATGTTTTATTTCACATAATGATTAAATCGAACCCAAAACAACCTGGATTTATTCCTACATACTGTGTGAACTCAAAAAACAGTGGAGATATATAGTGTACATCTGAGCTATCAGGGATCTAAATTCTCATTTAGACCTAAGCTGACTGACTAGACTCCCAGGTTGGCCTGCTGTAAAACAACATCCGGGCAACTCGTATTATGCTGTTACTGGCAGCCATTTTTTCTCCAGCCACTGTGACTGCTGGTTCTCAATTTGGTGTTTACATTGAAGGTAAGTGAAACTGGTCTTCTCTTGATCTTCCAGATGGGGATGTTTAATCTGTCCCATTCATTTTCATTTAGATTGGCACACAGGTTGCATGCTTTGTATGTTCTTGTCATTCGTATTCAGCCTTCTTCATGTAGGTCAGCCAACAGACCTGACTATTACTATCTTCTTCTTCTTCTTCCATTTTCCGACCAACATCATTATGCTGATGATTATGTCGTACTAAGGGCAGTGAGAGCAGAGGGGGGGGGGGGGGGGGGGGGGGGGGAGGGGAGACGTGAGCAGGAAAGTGGGGAAAGGTGAAGTAAGTAGGGTGTGTGTGTGTCAGGGAGTGGTGGTCAGAGGTATTATTGGCGTGAAAGAGTAGGCCTATGGATTTTAATGGGTGAGATGTGCGTTCGTTCGTACACGGAACCTCACTTTGTAGCGAATTCTCTTTCGAATGACTTTTGGGGATATGAAGTCAGAACCCAAAAGGAAAAATTCCCATTAACTGAAACAACTTCGGAATTCCTAATCAGTCATTAGAATTTGATTTTTTTTTTTAATAATTCAAGCAGTTGAGGAATGTATTGGGCTACAATATCATTCGAAAAAATAAATAAAGGGCTTTCGTAGCACGATACAGTCTCTGGGTTAAACTTGGTGACCTACTTCATTTTCTCCTTTGCACTCCATCTTCCTCAGTCACCCCAGTCCCCCCTCTCCCAGCCCCTCTCCCCCAGCCCCCCCCCCCCCCCCCCCCCCCCCCCCACCTGCCCCCACCCCCACCTGCCACTCCCCATAGGGACTCCTCTTTCTTTACCCACCTACCTCATGCAGTGATCTTGTTAACCCTAAGATTGGCATGGAAGAATTAACCTAGCTGATTGAGAGAGAGAGAGAGAGAGAGAGAGAGGTGGTGATGTGTGTGGGCAAGTGGTGTGCGCGCATGTGTGTGTGTGTTTTTTGTGTGTATTTTGTTAGCTTGCTCATTATCTTCTCTTTATTTTTATTTTTCATTTCTTTGTTTTCTGCATTTGTTTAATAAAATTACTGTGCATGTTTCTAGTATATATGAAACTAGTGTGTCAGAATTGTGTGAAAGGTTTGTTATGCTATAAAAAATGTCATATAATCACTTGATACGTAACTTATTTTTCTTTCTGATTATTAAAAAAAAAATGTTTAAAAAAAAATGAAACCGGGCGGCCGAAGTGGAAACCCTGCCGATTCATCTGAATGGCAAAGATAAAAACAGTTGAACGTGGTTAATTTCTGCATGTAGCAATACAGTCTCTGGGTTAAACTTAGTGACCTACTTCATTTTCTCCTTTGATTGGGATTTCTCCATGTTGGGTGAGTGGTCATATTGGTCTGGTGAATCAAACAGACCTTGTTAAGGGCTGAGGCAGACTGGTGTCGGGTGAGTGCATCTTTTGGATCCAGACGCGTACGTTAGGATACTTTTCATTGATTACAGTTCAGCATTTAATACAATAGTACCTTCAAAGCTTTATATGAATTTGAAACATCTTTTGATCCCTGAATCAGTTTGTGTCTGGATCCTTGATTCCCTCAGATGTAGACCACAGATTTCTAAAGTTGGTGATGTGTTCTCTTCCACCCTTACCCCTAACATTGGTGCCCCCCAAGGATGTGTTCCGTCCCCAGTCTTGTATTCATTGTTCATCCATGATTGTAAAACTCACCATGAATGTAATACTGTGGTTAAATAAAAAATTTGCCGACAAAACGACTCTGAAGGGCTGATCACGAATGGTAACGAGTCTAACTACAGATATGACGTTTCCGAGCTCGTTAGCTGGTGCGACCAAAACAACTTGGAGCTAAATGTATCAAAAACAAAAGATTCTAGATTTCAGAAAAAAACCAAGACGGCTCCCTTGCCCAGTAACTATCAAAAACAACCCATTGGAAATCATTAGTGAGTTTAAATTTCTTGGACTAATCGTTTCTGATAATTTAAAATGGGAGAAAAATTCCAGGAACATCGTTAAGAAAGCCCAGCAGCGCTTGTACTTTTCTTTGGCGGTTGAAAAAAATTTGGTGTCAACAAGGACATTCTGATCCAGTTCTACAGAACAATCATTGAAAGTGTATTAACTTTTGCAGTAGTTGTCTGGTTTGGTAACATGTCAAAAGAGGATGTTTCAGCCCTCAAAATGATTGTCAAAACAGCCACCAAGATCATAGGGTGAGTGTAACTTGCCGTCCTTGGATGAAATCTATACTAGCATTTAAAAAGGCTAAGTCGATAAGTCAAGATAGATAACATCCAGCTTTTGGATTTTTCAAGCTGCTTTCCTCACTCAGGTTGGTGGTACATAACCTTGAAAACAAGAACGAATCGCTTTGCAAATGTGACGCTCCACCACAAAATGAGTCACATTGCACCAGAGGTCGTTTTTGAGTTATTTATATTCTTGTAATTCTACAATAAAAATGCTCTCCAACAAAAAAGACAGATTGTAAATCGGACTATTTTTGGCAAAGTTATTGTGATTTGAAGTTTAGACCCCGTCAATACAGCGAAAAAAAGAGAAATTGCAGCCGAAAAGTTTCAAAACATGTTCATAGCACCAAGTACTTCTAATTAAGATATCTTGTTGAAACTTCGCACAAACATGCACATGACCATTCTGTATCATCACACAAACTTTTGGGGAAAAATATTGACATTTCTAGATTTTATTCAAAAAACAGATTTTGGATAAATTGAAAAATAACACAGAGAAAAGAATAAGCTGCTTTAAATTTATATATCAGTAAATTAATTCACATAACCATACTACTTGAGGTAATCTTTTGTGTGCTTTTATTCAGTAACTGCTAGTGTAAGATCTTAAGTCAGAAAATAAAGGAAAATTAAAAAAAAAAAAAAAAAAAAAAAAACATAACCTAAAAAAAGATACTACACTGACCGCGGCAGTAGAACGCAGCTTCCCTGACCATATGAAGTAGTTTGAACACACATGAGAACAGTAATTCCCACAGGAAGATGATGTTCTACTCACAGTACTGGACTAGTGACTAGGGCAGGGGCAGAGGGCTTAGGGGCAGAGAATGTCTTGTGCGTCAGGTCTGACAAAAAGGGTCTGATGTGCTAGTATAGGTACTCTCTGCGGTCAGCTGACAATCCAGGGGGCTGAATTCAGGCAGGGAGACTGACCAGACGACACCTGGCAGTGTCCACACAGTATGCTAGCTGTATCTGTTCCTCCTCTGCACTCAGTGTGGTTTTCACATACACAGTTCCAGGAGCATCTGAGGAAAAACGGAAATGAAAATATTTTTTCATTCCCTTCACTGCCTTAAAATACACATCAAAAAAAATGCTTGCCAGTCATAGACCATGACTTTCTCTTCCCCAGCCTCTGTGCCAATGATCTGCGCCCGATTGATGCCCTTGGTGGTGCTGCTGTTGATGACATGGCACAGGCCGTTGAGGCCGTGAACTTCACAACGTTTGAAGCGTGGCTTCAGGAGGCCGAAACACCAGTCAGGAGCAAATTTGGTGTGGCGGGCAGGCATGAAGTTGACGGTGATGGAGGTGTGAAGGCCCTGCATGACTCGCCAGGCCAGGTACCACAACATGGACTTGGTTTTGTTCTGGCCGCTGCAGTTGTCACAGTGTAGATCCACCTCCATCTCCCCAATGCCAAAATGCTGGGAAAAATGGTGCAGCAGAGAAAGCACCATACTGGACCCCTTGCCGCTGGACATGCCTTCATCAATGAGGTAATTTATCTGCTGTGGAAGACCCTCACAGCAGACTCCAAAGATGCCGCACTTTCTGGGAACAAAAATAGGATCAGGCTGGAGAGGGCTGCTGGGCAGATGGACTTGCTGGGCAAAGTCACAGCTGTAATGCATCCTGGCTGGCCAGCTGTTGGCAGGATGGGGTCCCAGCTCATGATGTTGGCAGCAGCTGTTGCAGCTTTGCTGTGGTCCACCTGCCTGTTGTAAAATGTCCACTCTGCCTCAACAACCTCTAAGTGAGCCAGCTGATCCTGAAGCCTGGCACCACTCTCTTCTTCCGGGAGACCAGTACTGCGACAGATCTTCTCATTGTTTTGTTTGCACTGCCAACACAGATCCGTCACTGGGTTTCCAACAACAATGAAGGGAAGGTGCTGCTGCCATATTTTGAAGAAAGAAGTCTTCCCAAGCATACGGTGACCTGAAACACACACACACACACACACACACACACACACGCAGTAAAGCGGTCAGCTTGTTCTGACTAATCCTGAAACAGTGTTGAATTCTGTTCTTAGCAACACTTACCAGAAAACAGGATTTAATCATTCTACTTGAAGAAAGGTAACCTGTGTCTGTATGTGTCTGAAGTCTGTTTACTTTTAGTGTTTATTGGTAAAGCATGTGTAATTGTTAGCAGTGAATTCAATCAACTTTTGTGTTAATAATGTTGCTGTAAGCTAAAAACAAAAAAGTTAATGTAAGCTGTGTCAGCGTGTGTGAAGTTTGTTTTAGATTTATTAGGAGAGTGTGTTTAACAATTAGCCGTGATTTCAATCAACTTTTGTGTTAATGATGTTACTGTAAGCTGTCTCAGTGTGTGAAAGTCTGTTTTAGTGTTTATTAGTAAAGTGTGTGTAACTGTTAGCAATTACTTCAATCATAAACGGTGTACACAAAATTATTCTTGATTCAGATTTAAATCAATGGTTCACAAACTAAAAGCTGCTAAACATTTGACATTTTGTCTGTTTCAAACAGTCTTTATGCAGCAGTCACAAAATATTTCTGCCTAAGAAAAATATTGACAATTTAGTATAAAATACTCAGTTGAAAATAAAATGAAATTAATGAATTGTAAATCAAATGTTCATAATATTTCCATTTTAATATACCACTATAACCAAAGGTTTAAAATAAAAAGGTGAAAAAGTAAAATTAAATCTATATTTTATTAGCTAAATATCAAATTTAATTCTAGTAGACAATGTTAATCAGTTGTGAAACAGACAGATATGCATGATGAGATTGAGTCACAAAAACTGAAAAGAGTAAGGCGAGGAGGAAAATTAAAAAAATAAAAGATTCCATTGGGAAAAAATAAGAGAGACAAGAAAAAAAAAAAAAAAATTAAGGATTAATAAAACTAGAAGTTCTAGTTCTGCAAATTTCTGATTCAGTGTTATTTGCTTACCAATAAATAAAACTTAAAGATTCCCTGCAGACAATCTTGAAGTCGACAGTGTATGTTGTGCGCTGATGTTCTCTGGTCTTCTGGCGACAAGGCTTGCCCACAGTGATCTCTGAGTTGTTCATGGGGGTACACGCAAGCATTCCATGCAGCACCATGTCCTTCTAAGCTGAAAAAAAGTCTTACTTTGAGTCACCTTAGAAAGAGTTAGTTATTACAAATGCCTGGTTAATTTGAACCTCACAATACACACTAAAACCAAAACATAGTAACACACAAGCACACACTATTAAAATAGCCTTTTGCCCACTCATTTACACATGTGTGCATACAGAAAACACACACACACACACACACACACACACACACACACACACACACACACACACACACACACACTCAATGTACGCACTACACTGTACAATAATTATTATTCATTCATAGAATACAAGTGACACACACACACACACACACACACACACACACACACACACACACACACACACACACACACACACACACATACTGTACAGTGTACAATTACTTAATCATGCAACTGACACACATACTATCACATACCAGCATAATGCATTTTGTAAAGTAAAAAAACAAACATATTGATCACAATTAGATTTAACAGAGAGGGCTTCTCTCTTTATGATTATTTTTTGTTCAGTTACATCAGCATTAGCTTAGCTGTGTGTGTGTGTGTGTGTGTGTGTGTGTGTGTGTGTGTGTGTGTGTGTGTGTGTGTGTACATCTTGTGCATAATACACATTGTGTGTGTGTTTATAGAATCACTGTATGACTATGTGTGTGGGCATAACAATATGTATGTGTGTGTGTGTGTGTGTGTGTGTGTGTGTGTGTGTGTGTGTGTGTGTGTGTGTGTGTGTGTGTGTGTGTGTGTGTGCATGCATGACTCATCACAATGAGGTTATGCTTTTGGTTTAATCATGTTTACCTTGCCACAATTAAACACAAAAAAAACAATTATGCAGTGACAGTAAATATTAACTGAATTGTGTGCTTACCTTCAGATAATTCAGCCATGGTCATTCTCTTTGCCAGTATGTCCTCAGAAGTGAACTGTGCAATGCATCCCTTCTTTTTGGACACTGGCTCAGCACTGTCAGTTTTCACTGCTTGCTTGTCAGTCACGACACACTGCTTGCACCTGCCACATGGCGATTTCGACACTTGCAGTCGAAAGCTTGAACTTTCAGCCTTTCAGCATCAGGTCCAAGCATGGTTTCGCTGTCTATGTCGGCATTCACAGACAGATTGGGCTCTTGAACTTGGACGAGTGCAGGTGCTTCTTCGTGATCCGAGCCGGTCTCGGAGCACTGACTGTCAATATCACTTCGATCACCCATTTCCTCTTCGTTATCGGTTGAAACACTGCATCGTCGTCCAGGAAATATTCAGTCTCCAGCCCGTAAATGTCATGTTCATCTGATGATGAAAATATGTTGGCATCGCGAGCCGATCTTTGTTAAAAAAAAATCACAAATATTAGCCCTAAGACTCTCCGGCGTGTTCGCTTTGGGAAGCCGCCATGTTGCTTGTGTTGGTCACGTGAACGCCTTTGGGCCAACCATCAGTGGGGAATCCCACCTTAGTGACGCTTTGTTTATACGTCATACCCCTTTTTTAAGGACGATGATTGGCTTACACCGTGGAAATTGACCCCTGAAAGGGTTTTCAGTTTAAAAATAGAGGTCTAGACCTTTCCAACGAGGTATCATTCGACAGGTCCATTCCAATATTCGGGGGGATGGGGAAAATTTTGATCAATTTTATCGGTTTGTAAGCTGGCAAAACAAGAGGTTATGTGTTTCAAAAGCATTTTTTGGGCAAAAAGAAACATATTTACACTTTAATATTTGCATGGAAGACAGAAGAAAGGCTGTAGGTTAATATTCCATTAAAATCTAAAAATCCATACCTGACCCCCATCTGCCTAAAATCGGCCCTAGCGAAAAACTCGGTGAGGGACAATGCGACTCATTTCGTGGCGGAGCGTCACAAATAGTTTCTTTCCAAAAGCTATCGAAGCCTTGAATCAAAATGCAGAATCTTGTCATTCTGTGTGACAGACTCGCCATCAATTACACTAGCCATGTATGTTTCGATATGTGTGTGAGTGCTTTTTTTTAGACAGCTATGTGCACCGTCTATTCAGTAATTCTATTCCCAGTTCACAGTGTGTGTGTGTGTGTGTGTGTGTGTGTGTGTGTGTGTGTGTTCGCGCATGATTGGGAGTTGGGGGGGTGGGGGGTAGTTAGACAAGCTTATGTGTACTCTTCCAATATTCAACCTTTGCTTAGTTTATGATTATGTGAAATGACTGAGCTTGAGCTCGAAATGTTTGTTAGCTTGTGCTCTATCCCTCCCAATATTCTTTGTGACTCATGTACACTTGGTAATAAAGACGTATCTTATCTTACATAAAAAAGGCAAAATATACTATTATCACTTTTTTTTTCTTTCAGACAAGCTGCGTGTTTACTTCCTGTGGGTCAGGTTGAATTGTCCAAGTTGGTCATTGGCTTGCCTTCTTTGCTGGCCACATTTTCAGATTTGTTTGGCTACCTTAAGAACGAGTAAGTATCTTTTGGATTTTTGGCTTGCTTGAACATCATTTGTGTAGTTTAAGCATTCTGTAATTATGGAATCTTTGTTTATAAGACTGAAGAAAATGCTGCATTTTTAAGGGTGTACTGGCATGCTTCAAAAACATTTGGCATTTTGAAACTATAGTTTCTTATATCTTATAGATTACTTTAGAGTCAATCCTATTCCTGCCTTATTTTGGCGTGTTATCTTGGGGACAATAATTATAAACGAGTCGGACCCTAGATCCCTGCACATAAAAAAAAAAAACCAAACTCATAGCAGTTGAAAAATCGAAAAGAGTAGGGGAGGTCAATTTACCTTGTCAAAGATCAAGTAGATTGAAGATATCTGCCTGGTGTTTCTTACAAAGCTGAAAAACTGTTACTTTCTGGTTGATATTTCAAAAGTGTAGGTCATCTTGTGCCGGTGAAAATGGATTACATGAAACATGGCGTGCATGCTGTGTGGAACTGCAGGGATAAAGGAGATAAATGACGAGAGGCAAAGCCTTCAAGGCTCAAGTTGGTACAGAACACTAGAGGCAGTTCAAGTTGTCCTACTCCTAGTTAGAGAATCCAATTAAAACAAATTACAGCCTTTACCATTCCGTGATGTCTTCATGCTAGGGCTTGCGCTAGGAAGGGTGTGTCATTGTGATTAAGTGCAAGTCTATCACTTTTGACCCTGTCAGCACTTGTGACTTGACTTGAATTATGCCTCTGGTTCCGCTTGGGAACAAAGGGCCGCTGCCAGCACTTGTAATTGCTGAGAAAATTGCCAACGTTAAAGTTGACCACAAACGCCTACACTCAGGCACACATACATGATTATGGATGCAGACACACACACACACACACACACACACACACACACACACACACACACACACACACACACAACCAAAATAGCATGAGAACATAGACTCACTTTGTTTACACACATGAGCCAAAAATGAGTAGGTGATATTTGAATGGCATGGGGAATAACTAAGTGCCAGCAGTCAGCATATCAGTCGGCTCTACCTGGGTAGGCAAGCCCATTGAGTAAACTGTAAAGTGGTGTGATGATTGAAAAGCACTTGTTTTTAGAGGTTGGTCTGTGACCAATGATAGGTCCTATGTAAATACAATAATAATATTTTTTTAATGACAATAAAATAGTTTGAAATATTTATGTATGTATTAATATTACTATAGCTATTTTCATTTTCTGTGCTTGCTGGCGTTTGATCTACCACTAGGCTGTGAAGTGTGTAGATTCACTGTTAGTCCTGAATAGAGCGCTTCTTGTGCACAAACCTTTGAAGCTCAATTCCCATATGCGGTAAACACATGATTTGTATGGATGATAGTTAATAAGAATGTAGGTTTCTGGATCCTGGATTCGACATTATAAAAGGCGTACTTACTCAGGATCGGGGACTTCTTGTAGGGATATTTCAGCTGGATCACCCAGCCTTCATCAGCACTGTTTTCATCTAGCCAGAGCTGTCTAACAACATGGCTGCAAAGTTTTCCACAAATCCACTAATTCCCTACGGCAACAACTGACCCATGTGAAAGACAAAACAGACCCCCTCTCAACACAGTGTGACACAGTGTACCAAGTACCAAGTGGGGGGGGGGGGGGGGGGGGGGGGGGGGATATCATGGTTGTTTTTCAGTTTGGTCATCCTAAGTAGAACACTTACAGAACTAAAGAGTCTTTCATATCACTGATTGTATGCAATTGATTATAATTGCAGGGGTATCATCCGTGAAACCGAGGATAGTAGTGACAGTGACTTGGAAAATGGACATCAGCTCCCTGAACAAGTTAATAGAGGCGTGTCGGAAGATAGGCAGGTAAGTGGTGCTAAAGCTTTGTGTAAACCAGTACTTGTGCTTGGTATACCAATGCAATAAAAATAATGTTGTGAAATTTGTACTGCCTGCACTCGGAGAGCACATTGCTGCAGTGCTGTGCCCTCCCAGGGCTGGACCTGGCAAAAAGGGGGGGGGGGGGGGGGGGGGGGGGGGGGGGGGGGGGTTTACAGATTTTTTATTCATAAAGTCGAGCATCACATACCGGGCGACCCATGGCTTAAGCCCTCAGGTTTTAACAGTTCCTACTGAACAACTATTGACAGAGTGCACAACATTCGATCCCCCCCCTCCCGCGCCCACCTCCTCCCACGCTCAACAACTTTTGAGAGAGTGTACACCGTTCCATCCCCCCCCCCCCACTCCCCTCTGTTCAACAACTTTTCTGAGAGTGGTGCACGTTGTACACCCCCCCCCCCCCCCCCCCCCCCCGCCATCAACAACTTTCCCAGTGTTTTTTGCTTAGCTTTGTTTTCATCCCTGACACAAGTTGGGTCTGCATGGCCAAGTGTGTTCGACATGAAAATGTGGCCCCTGAATTTCATTGTTTTTCTTAAAAAAAAAAAAAAAAAAAAAAAAAAAATATATATATATATATATATATATATATATACTCTGAAGTTACATTGTTCTAATTCTTCTTCATGTAACCCCCACAAAGTGAGACCCTAGCGCTCAAGAGGGTTTCAGGTGAAAGATACCACTGGATTTTTTTTTAAAACGTGTGATGACGTGGATGAGTACAGTATAAGGAAAAAAAATTATTATGAGAGCAAGTGTTGCGTTCAATAACTACAACAGTACCTGTGATGAGAGAGACAGAGACAGAGAGAGAGGGAGAGAGAGTCACTTACATACATACTTAAAGAAAATGAGATGTTGAATTTGGATAATTTTTTGCACAGAAGATGATGCTGTAGAGTTTCATTTAGTATTTTTAATACCCCAGGATGACACCCAGTTGAACTAATAAAGATAGCCTATGGTAATGGACTCAAGTAAATGCATAAACTATTGGAGTGCTTGAGAATATTTTGTCATTATTTCAGGGGGACGCCGATTCTGACCAGTCTGAGCACATTCCCGATTCCACAGGAGATTCTGACTCTGATGTGTCTGATGTCTATCCAGGGCTAAAGAAGAAAAACAACTCAGGTAATCTTCATTTTTTTCACCCACGTATTAGCAAAATGGTTCAAAATGCATTCATCATGAATATATTTGTGTACAGGATTTGGTAGTTGGTGAGTCTATTCTGCTTTTTTCTTTAATTTTTTCCATTCTTTTTTTTTCTTTATTAGAAATTTGTATTCTGCCCTGTGCCCAGAGTCTTCACGTAAACTGTCATTGGCGCACAGGATGCATGTAATGTATTGGGATTCCATTCCATTGGCTCACAATGGCTTTCTCCTATTGAACAGTAGAACGGGGTTACCAGATGCGTTTGATGTCTTGTGGCCGGTGGCATCTCATCATCCAGAGAAGAGAACATTAGAGAGAGAGAGAGAGAGAGAGAGAGAGAGAGAGAGAGAGAGAGAGAGAGAGAGAGAGAGAACCATTTTGAGTAAAGGGTAAATGTCACACTGAATCTTCTATTTTAAACATCTAATATTATTTTCTCCATTTCAAAGGTATTTGGTTCAGTTCAATTGGGTGGTGGTGGTTATGTTTGCAGGAACCCCTACAAGTGCTCCCTTGGAGGTTACTGACACATCAGACGCTATGTACTACCAGTCTACTGCCAGGTTTTCGTCTTCTTCGGAGGCTACTGTTACTGCAGGCACTTCACGCCGATCTACAGCAAGGTCAGCTTGTTCCTCGGAGGCTACTGTTACTGCACACACTTCACGCTGATCTACAGCAAGGTCAGCTTGTTCCTCGGAGGCTACTGTTACTGCGGGCACTTCACGCCGATCTACAGCAAGGTCAGCTTGTTCCTCGGAGGCTACTGTTAGTGCAGGCACTTCACGCCGATCTACTGCAAGGTCATCTTGTTCCTCGGAGGCTACTGTTACTGCAGGCACTTCACGCCGATCTACTGCAAGGTCATCTTGTTCCTCGGAGGCTACTATTACTGCAGGCACTTCACGCCGATCTACTGCAAGGTCAGCTTGTTCCTTGGAGGCTACTGTTACTGCAGGCACTTCACGCCGATCTACTGCAAGGTCAGCTTGTTCCTTGGGAGGCTACTGTTACTGCAGGCACTTCACGCCGATCTACTGCAAGGTCAGCTTGTTCCTCGGAGGCTACTGTTACTGCACACACTTCACACCAGCTTGGTGCAAAGTTGGCTTCTTCCACGGAGACTACTGTTTCTGCAGACACTTCACACCAGCTTGGTGCAAAAGTTGGCTTCTCCGCGGCGGAGACTGCTTTTTCTGCCAAGCCAGCTTCCTCTTCAGAGGCTAATGTTACTAGTGCAGGCACTTCACACCAGTGTGTTGCAAGGTCAGCTTCTTCCTCTGAGACTAGTGTTAGTGCAGGTACTTCACCCCAGTGTGTTGCAAGGTCAGCTTCTTCCTCGAAGGCTACTGTTACTGGAGGTAGTTCACACCAGCCTTCAGAAAAGTCGGCATCTTTCTCACAGTCAACTTCCACTTCAAGCACTTCATGCAAAACTTACAAGAAGCCTCCACGTCCATGTGTCTTTTGTGGGACATTTCAAGCAAAACTTTCAAGACACATGAAGAGGAAGCATAAGGAAGAAGAGAGTGTGAAAGCAGCTTTACTTGCCCCCTCAGGAACAGTTGAGAGTGTTTGAATCTTTAAAGAAAAGAAGGAATCCTCAAAAAAAATATCCAGCATCGGGGGATGAAGGAAAACAGCTGCTGAGGGAAAGGAAGCAGGGTAGCACAGGTGTAGTGATGTGTAGTGGGGGTGTAACGGCTTCTTTAGCAGAAAAGTAATTTGCAAGCACAAGAAATATTACTGCTCTCGTAGTGCAAATGCTAGAGAGCCGAAACAGTTGCATTTTCAAAAACACCGACTTCAGGGGTATCAGCGGAATTCCAAAGCGAGATTTCTCAAACCACAGGAGCTATCAAGGTCACCGTCGTTAAGTAGTTAGGGGTTCCTCTTTCCTGTCATGCTCTTTTCTCTTTAAGATAAATTAGATTTCTTATTTCTGCCTCTTGTGCTCAGCATCCTGTCTTTTTTTCCAAGCTTTCTTCCCAATTTTCTGAAGATGGAGTATGGCTACCTTTAAGGTGGGATACAAAACAGCCATACACACAAAATTCCACCCCCAGGCTAGGTAGGTAGGTTGTGTATTGACTGTATGCTTAGATTGGGGGTGACCGCAGGAGTTGACAGCCTGTGTACACAGAAGAAGAAGAATAAACACTGTCACATGTGGTCAAACTCCCATACACACACACAACAAGGCTTACTCTGTGCACACACACTATCTCTCCACTCAACCAAAGGTGCACAACAAAAAATTTCAATTTCCCAGTTCCCCTCCCATAGGGAGTTACAATTTATTAAATTTACTCAACAGAAATTAAGAATGCCGGAAATAACTCTTCGGCTGCTAATTTAAATTTGTATCCACTCAGCATAGAGCCAACATTTCCATTTACATAAAAGACACATAAAAACAAGTGAACTAACAGAGACCAGTCACGGGCACACCCTAGCACTCTTTAAGTACCAGTCCATGGCACACAACCACGCAAGGATCAGTATCATTCCTGCGTTATCGGGCTTTCTTTACACCTGGCCCTCAATTCATCGTCCTACCATGCCTGGGGTAGTGAGGCCGGCTTCCATCCCACAGAGACTCGTGGTCCCCTCCGCCAACTCCTCGACCCAAGGGCTTAGTTGCGACGACCTTTCACACTAGACTGCTTACTTCCGAACACCCACTCCAGTGCCCATCGCTAGGCCCCAGCCAAGGCAGTCCGGGATGCCCTCAGTAAGCGGGTAGCTGAATAAAGGGAGAACTGTGAAACAGGGAAATTCCGTGTAAATACCTCTCCAGGTGTTATATTTAAAGCGACCCTTTACACCTATAGTCCCTGTCAACCCCTTACAACTGAACACTTACCTGGTGCCAACCAGCAAACCTGAGTACTGTCAAACCCCCACCCGGGGTGCGATCAGGAGCGCTCAGTGCACCGACTGCACTTCTCAACTCGCTCTCGGCCTCTCTGCACCCACAAGTCAATCGGAGAGCCCGAGAGCTTACCTCTCCAGAGAGGAACTCGCTACTCTATACCTGGCCTTCCGCCGCTAAACACGTCTTGAATACAGGTTCAAGACCAACGCTCTCACGTTACTTTAGGCTCTACATACTCTCCCCTTAATTAAAATCATGCGACCCAACTCGCATGGCAGCCATGATGTACACTTGTTTACTTAGCTGACAAGGTGTCAACTCTGATGTGGCCCATAGTGGTCGGTGGTGCTATAAACCACATGATTGAGTGATTGTTTACTTGGTAGTGTTGTCAATAGTGGTCGATGGTGCTATAAACCACATGAATGATTCATATTATTTACTTGGTAGTGTTGTTTGTCTATATGTATGGCCATTTTATGTATCTTTAACAGGCTGGATGCATCCATGGAATTTTCAATTCCAGAGGGTGGGGTGTTGATGTGTTTGGGGGGCTTGAGAAGATTTTCTTTTTCAATTTCATGCAATTTTTTTTCTTTGGGATGCACCTTGCTCCAAGTATGTCTGCCTCTTTTGTGACATAGGTTTGATTGTTGTGTCTTCTTCCTCATTAATTGGCTGTGTTTGAATGTTTTGTTCACTTTTGGTCAGCTTTGACTGGCCGGTGAAATGTTTGACTTGCATGGATCTCCTTCATCAATGGAGGAATCATCCACCGGCTCCCAACTCTTGCACATAGAATGTCTAGTTGTTCTTTTTCAAAATACCCTATTGACAAGGTCAAGGTCAGGAAGATAGTTGGAGTGGGGTGGGGTGGGATTGGGGGTATTTAGAGGGCCCTAAATACCCATTTTGTTGTTTGTTGTGTTTTTCCACAATAGTGGAACTGTTGGACTCAGCTCCAATTTGGTGTGTGGACACTTTGACTTATGAAGTTATGCTTATGGTCAGGATATTGATGTGCATAATAGAAATAGGGCTTTGCGACTGCTTAGCAACACAGTTGGTTTTGTTGGTTCATTTGTTTTTGCTGGAAGTTGCTTCTTGTGATCGCCACTACGGTATTAATCACTTTATTAAATCACTTTCAAAATGAAAAGGCAGCGTTTGATATGGTTTGTTTCAGAATGCTTGTCTACAATTTGTCTTTCTGCCTCTCCTGCAGTGGGGCACTGCGGAATGTGAAATTAAGGGCCCCTCCTGTTTCTGGAACCACAGGAACTATCACGTTCACTGTCGTTGGGTAGTTAGGGGTTCCTCTTTCCTGTCATGCTCTCTTTTTCTCTTCAAGATTTCTTATTTCTGCCTCTTGTGCTCTACATCCTGTTTTTTCCAATTTTCTTCCCAGTTCCCTGAAGATGGAGTATGGCTACCTTTAAGGTGAGATAAAAAAACAAAAACAAAACAGCCATACATACAAAAAAACACCCCCAAGGCTAGGTAGGTGTGTTGTGTATTGACTTATAGTTGCATGCTTAGATTAGGGGTGACGCAGGAGTTGATAGCCAGTGTAAGAAGAAGTCTGTCTGCCTCCATCCAAATTCCTGTAGCACGCTTGAACTCCACTCAACCCCCACCCATCCACCCCCCCCCCCCCTCTCTCTCTCTCTCTCTCCTATGCCTGAACATGTGGCATGTATGTATGTGTGTGTGTCTGTCGTTCTGTCTGTCTGTGTTCTATATGTGAGTATGGCTTTCAAGAAGTGTATGTGTGTGTATCAGTCTCAGTCTGTTTGCATGCCAGTCGTGTCAAACTTCACACTTCAAGCTTGGTTGTGTGACATCACAGAAAAAAAAAAAAACAAACAAAAACCATGAAAACATTGCACTGAAACATATACAACCTGTTGAATAAAGTTATAAAGTATACCACCTTAAACTAGAACAAGATGCAAGGCAAATAAACTTATTCCCAGTTGTACATATGTCGACTTCCCACTACAAAAATAAACATTAAAAAAAGCGGCGTCAAAGCGGTACATCGGCATCAAAAACCTGTTGTTTGCATCACTGGACGGGCGTTCTTACCACTGAACTTGCACGCCAGGCTACCAGCAGCATGTTGAATGTAACCATGTAACCAATATAATTTGAAAGTGCACTGCAGGGACGAAAGCCTTTTTTTTGCCATTTCCGCCCGAATTATTGCTAAATAGCTCAAAATAAGACACCGGTCATCATCCTTGACCCATAAAAACACATAAATTACAAGTTTCAAGAAAGATTGACACACTAGTTTTGTCTGGAGCACGTAAACATAATTTTCTGGACAGACTATACCAGACAGAGTACAGACAGACAGCATTTCCTCAGTCCGTTTTAAAGTACTCTCTGTTCTTAAGAATTGGAAGTATAAAATCGGAGAGCTCAGACCTCTGCCAAGGTAGCATTTTAAAGAAGGAGGAAAAAAATGTAATATATGTATTTGTATTACCTCCCACTTAGGTTGACATTTGGTACCCTTAAGGTTGATATATGTATTTGTATTACTTCTCACTTAGGTTGACATTTGGTACCCTTAAGGTTGATATTCACTGTACATTAGAACTAAGGGGAATGTTTTAAGGTTTCCCTCTTTTTCTCTGTTTTATTCAAGCTGACAACAATACAGCTGAGCTATGCACAACTTCACGCTCCAAAAGCATGCTATCCACAAATGGGTTACGGCATTTCAAAATGGACTAGAGGTCTAAATGTGCCTTTTAGTTTTGATGCACACTGCTATGGAAAGAAAGTCTTAGTCACTCAACCAGTTGCTTGATTACTTTTACAGTGTTAAGCTCCTTTGGCTGGGCTCCCCTCACCCAACCTCCCTACTCATACAAAGCACACACACATTTACACTTTAACAACCCTATCCCTAACCTAACCCCACTCCTAACCCTATCTAACCCTAACCCTCACCCTAACCTCCTACTACTCATACAAAGCACACACATTTACACCTTTACAACCCTATCCCTAACTAACCCTACTCTTAACCCTATCCAACCCTAACCCTACCCTAACCTTTACCCAACCTCCCTACTCATACAAAGCACACACATTACACATATACAACTCTAACCCTAAACTAATCCTTCCCCTAACCCTACTCTAACCCTAACCCCCTTGGCAGAGGTTAAAATGTATCATATTTCCCTTTTACAGTGTTAACCTCCTTTGGTGGGCTCCCCCTCACCCAACCACCCTACCTATACAAAGCACACACATTTACAACTTTACACACCCTAACCCTACCCCAACCCTAACTCCAACCCTTATCTTAACCCTAACCTAACCCTAACCTATATAAAGCACACACATTACAACTTTACAACCCTAACCCTACCCAACCCTAATCCTGACCCTAATCCTATCCTAACCCTAACCTCCTTGGCAGAGGTTAAATATATTTCCCTTTTACAGTGTTAACCTCCTTTGGCTGCATTCCCCTCACCCAACATCCCTTCCAATACAAAGCACACACATTCACACCTTTACCCTATCCTAACCTGAACCTACACTTAACCCTATCTAACCCTAACCCTGACCCTATCCTTCACCCAACCTCCCTACTCATACAAAGCACACATTTACACATTTACAAACCTAACCCTAACCTAACCTTATCTAATCTTACCCCCTAACCTTACCTAACCATAACCTCCTTGGCAGAGGTTAAAATATATATTTCCCTTTTACAGTGTTAACCTCCTTGGCTGGGCTCCGCTCACCCAACCACCCTATCTATACAAAGCACACACATTTACAACTTTACAACCCTAACCCTGACGCAACCCTAATCTTAATCCTTAACCCTAACCCTGACTCAACCCTAACCCATTATGAAAACCTATGCATCGTCTAAAAACACTCCCCTTCTTCTCTCCCATCTCTTTTCCCCCTTTTTTCACACACACACACACACACACACACACACACACACACACATATATATATATATATATATATATGTCTACCAAAGTGGTGACTTATACAATGTGAACACAAACACAATATATGTCTTCCTAAGTGGTAACTTATACAATGTCGCCTTAACACCTGTCAAATCTTAAGTCGCCCTAAGTCTGACCAAATATTTAAAATCCTTAAGGCGACCGGGCAAAAAAGCTATATCTGTTTTTACTAAAAACCCAATAATGTCCTTGTTAGCATAAGCATAGCAATGCTAAAGGATGGCAGTTATC
>JADBJO010023063.1:0-7500 GCA_016801955.1 Conus betulinus
GAGTGTGTGTGTCACGTTGGTGTGTGGGTGTGGGTGTGGGGTGTGTGGGTGTTAGAGACAGGCTAGAACACACACACACACACACACACACCCACACACACACATATCAGATATCTATATATATTATAGAGAGAGGAGAGAGAGAGAGAGATGAGAGTTTGGAGGTGGGTTTCTGTTCTGCTGCTGTTGTGTTGTGGTGTCTGGGGGATTGTTTTTGTTTGTTTCGTTTTCAACCAACTGCAGCCGATGGCAAAGGGTAAATGAAAGAAAGTATGTGGGGCAAAAAAAAAGATGAGATTTTTCGCCCAGAGATCTCACCTTCTCAAAGTGTGGTGTGTTTGCGGTCTGAATTGGTCGGAGGTAGAAATAGCTGCTGGAACTTGCATAACACCCATGCTTAACTTTATTAACATTGGTGTTATATGCTCTCTCTCTCTCATCTCGTCTCCTGTTCCTGGTTTTTGGGGGGTGGGTGGGTTGCTAATTGTTGTGTGTTGTGTGTGTGTGGTGTGTGTGTGTGTGTGTGTTAAACTGAACGGGTTGGTTTAGAATAAGTTAGTAACCTGAAACGCATTAGGGAATGAGGAGAGGGAGAAGAGGAGGAGGAGGGGAGGAAAGGAAGCGGAGAGGAGGAGGAGTATGTTACATATTTCTACAATTTGTCTGTGGAATTAAAAGTGTTTCGAACCAGTATAGTAAGTAGGTTCCGGATAGCTTTTGTTCCTTTTTTTTTAATTTCTTCCTTATTCTTCTCTGCTTTTTTTTCCCAATTTTTTCTGTTTGGAAGTTTTTGTGCAGGTGGACTTAATTGCCTGCAGAATGTTTGGTTTTGATAGATTCTACAATGGCGTTTTTTTGTTCCTCCCTTACTGGTTCTCTTTGTACAATTTTTAACCTCTGCACAAGTTTGGTAGTATATTTGATCTCTGTGCACGTGGCGTTTTATTGCTGGACCAAGCACTGGCAGAATAGGCTTGACAGCTTTTTGTGTTGTTTTGGTTTTGTTTTGTTTTGTTTTGTTTTTACCCTGTCACTGTTTTCGGACATAAGTACACAGCTGGCAAGAACAGGTGGTAACACGGTTCTGCCCATTCACTTTATTCATATTATTGATTATTGGTTGTTGTTGTGTGTTTGTTGTTGTTGCTGATTTATATTATTATCATTATTATTTTCATTATTGACCCTATTATGGCCGTATACACTATCATTATCATTATCATTTTTTTTTTCTGCTTGTTGGTATCTATTTATCATCGTTTTTATTTCTTTCTGTGTGCCGTGAAGTCACTGACTGGCAGGGAAATGGTTTTACTGCGTCCTGGGTCTCGCGCAGCGTTTTTTTTTTTTTCTTTTTTTTTTTTTTTTCTTTTTTTTTTAATAATCTCTTTGCATTTTGAATTACCGATGGTCCTAAAATACGTACGCGACTCAAAATTAAAATAATATAAACAAACGAACAACAAAAACCTTCCTGTATCCGACTTTCCCGTATTCAGACAACGTTTGTCTCGTTGTTGTCGAACGAATGCCCGTGAACTTGAAACGGCGAAGACAGCAAGCTGAACGAGACTTGCTTCAGTTACCGTCTTTCGCTTTCCGATCTTTATTTCCTTCATACAGATATACAACAGAGATGCGTGTTTAACAGATTCTCCTTTTTTTTTTTTTTTTGCCAGCCTCCTGTGATTGGTGGAAACTTGTAATGTCGGAATTCATCCTCTTTTCACTGCTTTACGCAAGTGTCACATGTAGGTCGCTTCGTTCTGTTTGGCATTTGTTTACGATTAGTACGCTGTTCCTCCATTTTTTTGGCGCCTTGCGTGTTCATATGTTACTTTCTTGCGAGCTCGAAACGACGTGTGTTTATGATGCTGCGTTCATCTGGTATTCCCTGGCTGCCCTTGTTGGTGGTAGTGCGTGCAGGTGCAAAAGATTCATTCAGCCATGGAGTAGTGATCAGTCCCGCCATGTCGTTTTGGTTTTAATTTCCTTGTTGCGTTTAGAAACTCGTGAGAGAGAGAGAGGAGAAGCGAGAGATAGAGACTGAGAGGAGAGTTTTTTTGTGTGTGTGTGCTGTTTGTTTTCTTTTGTTGCGACTTGCTGAGATGTGATGGGTTATAACAGGCTTCATCCTGGTCTGAAAACGACGCACAAAATCGCGAACGACATATGAGGCACTTCAGCGCTGCCAGAGCGACGCGTTTTTGTGCCCACAGTGCAAGACAGGCAAAGTGAGTTATTGAACATCAGACGTGAATCTCACTCGAATAGTGGCGCCGAAAGTGATACTCCGCCAGGAAACAGCTACTCTCTTTCTCTCCTCTCTTCTCCTCTCTCTCTCTCTCTCTCTCCTCTCTCTCTTCTTCTCTACTCTCTCTCTCTCTCGTGCCTCCCCAACCTCCCCACCCCCCCCTTGGTATCACTACAAAAAAGGAAAGTACATGAAGATACATGGAAAGAAAAAGGAAAAGAAAGAAGAAACCTTTCCTCAGCCAAAAAACGAGGCGGACATTTGACGGAAGGGGGGGGGTGGGGGGGGGTGGGAGGAAGGGACGGGGGGGGGTGGGGGGGGGGGGGGGGGGGTGGGGGGGGCGGCGGGGGGTGGGGGGGGGGGGGGGGGGGGGGGGGGGGGGGGGGGGGGGGGGGGGGGCGGGGGGGGGAGGGGGGGGGGGGGGGGGGGGGGGGGGGGGGGGGGAGGGGTGGGGGGGGGGGGGGGGTGGGGGGGGGGGGGGGGGGGGGGGGGGTGGGGCGGGGGGGGGGGGGGGCGGGGGGGGGCGGGGGGGAGCGGGTGGGCGCCGTGGGGGCGGCGGGGGGGGGGGGTGGGGGGGGGGCGGGGGGGGTGGGGGTGGGGGGGGGGGGGGGGGGGGGACGGGGGGGGGGGGGGGGGGGGGGGGGGGGGGGGGAGGGGGGGGGGGGGGGGCGGGGGAGGGGGTTGGGGCGGGGGGGGCGGGGGGGGGGGGGGGGGGGGGGGGGGGGGAAAGAAAAGAAGGGAAGGAGGGGGGCCGGGGAAAGAAAGAGGAAGGGGGGGGAGACGAGGGGGGGGGGGGGGGGGGGGGGGGGGGAGGGGGGGGGGGGGGGGGGGCGGGGGGGGGGGACCTGTTTTGTGAAAAGTCATCGTCCATGATGCCCTCGAACCCAGTGGGGGAGAGAGTGGTGGGATCGTATAGGGATGATGCACAAGATCAATTTATTAAAACTAGCTATTATCTGACCCAGCCCCTACAGACGGCCGAAATTACGCATCCACCCCACACCACCCCCTACAGCAACAATCCAAATCTAACTCCACCTCCCCGCCCCCCCCCCCCACCCCCCCCCCCCCCCCCCCACAAAAATCCCACCCCAACCACACACCCCACCTAACCGCAATAGCATTTTCGCCCTTATCGGTTCTCTTGTGGCAATGTATCTGTCTCCCTGCTTCTCTGTGGTTCTTTGTCTCGGTCTCTGTCTCGGTCTATTCTCTCTCCTCTCTCTCCTCTCTCGCCTCATCTCTCTTCTTCTCTCTCACGGCCCCCCACCAACTGATCCTTGCCTATATCTGTTTCCCTACCTCCTCTCTTCTCTTCTATATCTCTGTATGCCTGTATCCTCTCTCTTTTGCCTACTACTCTCTAACTCAAACCTCGAATCCTCCTTCTCTGTACTCTGTCTGCCCCTCGCTCTCTCTTCTCTAACCTCATCCTATCTCTCTCGCCCCTCTCTCTCTCTCTCTCACCTAGCTAGTTCGATCGCCTAGATAATTACTCTCGCTATGCCACCTTCGCTCTCTCTCGCTTGTCTCGCTCTGTGGTCTGTCTGTCGGTCTCTTCTCCCTCTCATCCTCTCTCTTCTGCCCATCTCACTGTGTACATACATCCCCGTGCTACACAATGAGAGTCCAGAATATTCACTGGCTATAATTCCACAGGTTTTTCTCCACAGTCAAAGGGTGTTGGGGGATAGGGCGTGGGTTGGGGTGTGAAGGAGGGGAGACCCAGGAAGGTCGAGTGTGAGAGGGGGTGGGGGTGGGTGCGGGTGGCCAAGGGTGGTGGTGGACGAGGAGTTCGTGGGTTTTGGAAAAGGCAAGCAACGGAATAGTATCCCCACCCCCCCCCTCCCCCCCCCTCAAACCCCCCACCCCCGTCCTTTCTCGGTCTTCTGTCTCTTTGCGCTGCGGTCATTATTATTTGTAAAAGCTACAGGTGAGCTATTGTGAGTAGAAAACCTTGCTGGGGTCGACATTTTTGTATGTAGAGGACAGCGCAGAGTTTGGTTTAAAGAATCTCTGTTCTGTCTGTCTGTGCCGTCGTCCCGTAGTCTACCTCTCTCTCTCCTCTCTCCTTTCTCTCTCTTACTCACTCTCTCTCTCTCTTCCGCTCTCTCTCTCTGCCGTTTTGCTTCCTGCTCTTGTCTCTGTCTCTCCGTCGCTGCACTCCTCTCTCGCTGTCTCTCTCTCTACACACACACACACACACACGCACACGCACGCACACCGCACGCAACCGCACACACACCGCAACGCACACACACCAAACACACCACACACACCGATTGCAAAAACAAAAAAAAAAGGAATCTGGTGAGTGAAGAGAGTGTTTGTTTTGTACAGAAAAGATAGAAGAACGAGGAAAGCCACGATTGGAGGCGAAGGAATGGAGAAAAGAAAACACATAATAAACCCAAAATAATGGTTTGACGCTTCGGTATCTGGACAACGGACATCCGTCAAAAAATCAAACATCGTCATTCTATATGCATTTTCTTGCACGTGCGGGCACTATGCGTTGTGCACTCACATAGTAAGTGTGCGCAAGCGCACTATACGGCATTCATGTGCACGCGCACGCCGAAAACGCACGCCTCTTCTCTCTCTCTCTTCTCTCGCTCCATACGGTCTCCGCGGCGCGCACACACACATACACACACACAGGACACACGCACACGCACACACATTTGTAATACTACATACAGACACCATTGCACACACACACCACAAACACACACACACCTGTATATATATTAGAATATAGATATATATATATATATATATATATATATATATATAATAATATATACTAGGCACACTGGGCGCACGCGCGCTCCGCGCGTACAAAGAGACAGACAGACAGAGAGATCACAGAGAGATGGAGAGAGAGAGAGAGAGAGAGAGAGAGACAGGACTGGACAGGACAGAGGATTTTTTGAGGCGACAGATAGACAGACAGGCAGACAGACAGATAGACCAGAGAGAGAGAAGAAAGATTAGGAAATTAGACAGGGTTTTAACGACCGGACTGGACAGACACAGGCTAGGGGCCATGGGGGGGGCAGAGAGGAAGGAGAGCCCTGAGAATTCCAGCCCGCCCCCTCATGCGATGGAGGTGTGGGTGGGGGTCAGCAACTTAGCACAGGGTTAGACGGTTGCCAGGAATACTGCTGGACCACGTGGAAGAGAAGGCATCCTTCCGTTCACACGGAGGAGATGGAGAGAGAGTCGGAGTGAGAGACAGACAGAGAGACAGACAGACAGAGGCCGGAGTAGATAGAGATGAGACAGAGAGACGGGAGAGAGTCACAGAGAGAGATAGAGACAGAGATAGACATGACCGATTGAGAGAGAACAGAGACAGGCAGTAAGAGAGAGAGAGGGACGCGCAAAATATAGCGCGCGCACAACAAGCACACACGGCACACACACACACACACACACACACACACACACCCATACCACCACACACACACACACACACACACACACACACACTCTCTCTCTCTCTCTCTCTCTGTTTCTCTCTCGTCTCTCTGTCTATCTCTCTCTCTCTCTCTCTCTCTCTCTCCATCCTCACTCACTCCTCACATCAAACACACATACACACAATGCGCGCGCGGCGGCGCTCACACACACACACACACACACAAACGGGTGCACGCGCTCGCGCGTACACACGTACACATACACACACATGGCACACACCAATCCATGTAAACACACACGTCGCACCGTGCACAAACGCTATACACCACCCCTCTGCACTGCGCGAACGACGCGGCGCGCGCACGCACACAAACACACACACCACACACACACACACACACACACAAACCCAATGAAAACACACACTCGCACTCACAACACACTAACACACGCAACAAACACAAACACAAAACACACACACAAACACACACACAACACATACACAACACACGCACGCACCAACACACACACACAAACACACAAACACACACAACACACACGCAAAATTACACATGGACACACTCGCACACACACACACACACCACGAAACACAAACACACACACACACAACATCACACACACACACACACACAAACACAACACATGCAGCCTGCCTGCTGCCACGGTGTGATTTGTTTAGACCGTACCACTTACGCACACCTCCAGCCAGGTTTTGTCCTGACGATGATGTTTGGGGGTGGGGGGGTGGGGGGGGGGGGGAACCTCCAATCCTTCTACCCCTAACCCTACCCCACCCCCATACTAGCATAGTCTAAACCCGCCACCACCACCTCATGGACCCCCACGACCCCCACCCTCCCTCATCCCCACATCCCCCGTTCCCCCTCCCTCCCTACGGCTTCTTCCCCTTCCTCCCTTTCTCCCACCCATGTCCCAAGGGTCAGCATCACGACTTCGGGGGGTTGGGGGGTGGGGGTGGTGTGGGGGGGGGGGGGGGGCGAGCGGAGAAAGAAAAAAAGCTAAAAAATAAGAAAAGGAAAGTAAAAAAAAAAAAAAATAAAAAGGGGGAAAGGGTGGGGATGGTGGAATAAACAAAATGGCGCTATATAGTATTGCAAGTTCACCCTCTAGGTAACGTTGATGATGTCTGTCCCTTCCCCACCCCACCCCCAAAACCCCTTCTTACCTCCCATCTCCGTCCACACCCAACTCCCCCACCCCACCCCCCCTCCGTCATCTCCACCTCTCACGATCCCCTCTCCCCCCACCCTACCACCTCCCCTCCTTCCTTGCCTTCCTTCCTTCCTTCCTTTCTTCCTCCTTTCACACCATTCCGTAATTTCTTCCTTTCGATGTGCATCCTTTATTTCTTCTTTCTACTTCCTTTCTTTCCTTCGACTTCCTTCACTTTCTTTCATGATTCCTTCCTTCCTTCCCTGCCTTTCCTTCCTTCTTTTCTTTCTTCCTTCCTTCTTCTAGTACCCTTCCTTCATTCCTTCCTTCCTTCCTTCCTTCCACACACCATTCGTACTCTAATCTTTTTCCGATTTGCAGCCCCAGTATTCGGAAATCACGCTGCCTGTCCCTAAAGTTCATGATGTTCTCCCTCCCCCCCCCTTCCCTTGTACCCCCCCCCCCACCCGGACCCTTCCCATCACCACCCATACCCCCCCCCCGCACCCCCTTACTGCCCCTCTCTCGCCCTCCCTCCTCACCACTCCATCCTTCCCTCCACCCCAATCCGTTCTCTTCCCCATGTATATCTCCATCCTTTTCCTATCGCGCTGCATGGATACTGC
>JADBJO010023063.1:12500-15000 GCA_016801955.1 Conus betulinus
CCCCCCCCCCCCCCCCCACCCCACACACACACTGCCCCCCCCCCCCCCCCCATCCCACCCCACCCCATCCCCCACCCACCTCACTACACCTCACCAGCATCCTTTGCAGTCCAGAAATGAAATGAAATGAGAGAGAGAGAGAGAGAGAGAGAGAGAGAGAGAGCAGTGTTGGACAGGAGAGACGATGTCGTCGAGACAGTGATTGGCAAACAGCCGTATTGAATGACGGCTCACACGCGCGGACGTTTCACGCCTTTTGTTCTCCGCTCTCTCTCTCACTAACCCTTCCCCCTCCCCATTGTCACGCTGGCCATGCGCTATGGTATCTCCCTAGCGTCAAAAGCCTCTCGCAGTTTCTTTTCTGCCCCCCCCCCCCCCCCCCCCCCCCCCCCCCCCCCCCTACAACAAAATCCCTAGTCTTTCAGAAAACGCGCGGAGTCTTTTTTTTTTTTCTTTCTTTCTCATGTCAGAACAGTAATTATCCTTATCACTGACGCTGTCGATTTTTTTTTCCCTGATTACGTGATTCCGCCTAGGGGGGGGTAATTTTCATTTGCGGCCTTTTGTTTTGTATAGGGGAGGGGGAAGGGGGGCGAACAAGAGAAACGAAACAAACAAAAAAAGAAGTTGGAACCGATTTTCAACGAAAAGTGGTCGGAAAATGAAAAATGAGAGCGAAGAACGATCTCTTTTTAAATGAAAAGCGGATCCCTTGTGGATTTGATCCTAGAACGAATCCCGGATCCGTTGAGTAAAACCTCCCGGATCCGTTGAGCAAAATCTCCTGGATCCGTGAAGTAAAAAAAAATCACACCAGAGTCCCCTGGAACCGAGTTTGGAAAAGACCCTCGGTGAAAAGACGGACGTCGATTCAAGGACGAAGCCGTCACTATGCGGGGCCCGATCCGTGGCGGGGATCCGATCAAAGGATCCGTTGAACCGTGGCGGGGGTCTTCGCTCTCCCGATTGCCAAGTCGGGTGGTTGATGACTGGGTTTTCGTGCTTTTACGACCCGACACGGCGGACAGATCTTATCAACCAAAACCCCCCCCCCCCCCCCCCTCCCCCCCCCCAGGGCAAACTCGTGACCCGTGCCATCAGCCAAGTGGGACGGACGCACGTCCGTCTGTTGGAGGTATTGTCGTTGCGTAGGATGGGGAAGCAGGGAAATCACTGTCATCGCCGGTTGACTTGCTGTCACTGTTAACCAGTTGCTAAGGTCATGAAGGAGTTTGCTTTGCTGTGACGTATTCTCTTCTCTCAGTAAGGAGTTTGCTTTGTTGTGACGTTAGCTTTCTTCGTTGTGACGTTTTCTCTCATAAAGGAGTTTTCTTCGTTGTGACGTTGTGACGTTAGTTTCTTTGTTGTGGCCTATTCTCTTCTCTCAGTAAGGAGTTTTTCTTTGTTGTGGCGTTAGTTTTCTTTGTTGTGACGTATTCTCTCGTAAAGGACTTTTCTTTGTTGTGAGGTACTCTCTCGTAAAGGAGTTTTTCTTTGTTGTGACGTTAGTTTTCTTCGTTGTGACGTATTCTTACGTAAGGGACTTTTCTTTGTTGTGAGGTACTCTCTCGTAAAGGAGTTTTTTTTTTGTTGTGACATTAGTTTTCTTCGTTGTGACGTATATCTCTCTCGTAAAGGAGTTTTCTTTGTTGAAGTACTCTCTCGTAAAGGAGTTTGCTTGGTTGTGACGTTAGGTTTGTTGTTGTTGTGATGTGTTCTCTCATAAGGGAGTGTTCTTTGTTGTGACGTATTCTCATAAGGGAGTGTTCTTTGTTGTGACGTATTCTCTCATAAGGGAGGGTTCTTTGTAGTGACGTATTCTCTCATAAGGGAGTGTTCTTTGTTGTGGCGTATTCTCTCGTAAGGGAGTGTTCTTTGTTGTGACGTGTGTTCTCTCACAAAGGAGTTTTCTTTGTTGTGTCGTATTTTATCGTAAAGATAATTTTCTATGTTGTAACTCGCTCTCAGCAGTCCTTGCGTCTCCATAACCAGTTTGCAACAACATTAATTGTTCTTTACATGAGAGATTACCGTTTTCGTGTCATTTACTATTTTCTTATACTGCTCATTGTTATTGTCACGCTAGAAGTGACTTCGTGATAATTGATATTTTCATCGTAAAGACACATACTAGATTTGTGTAAAGGTTAATATCTTTTCATCGTGACGGCATTTTTTCTTTGTTTGTTTGTTTAATTTAAACAAAAGCGTGTTAGAAGAAATATGACAATAACATCGTGTGTTGTGAGTACTAGACTAAGATCGTTGTTTTGTTGGTGTTAATTATCATTTTCATCACGAAGACTATTTTTCTTGACGATAGTTATTATTATATTTTGGTTCTTGAAGACGGTTATTTTTTTCTGTATAATTATTATTTTCGTAGTGAAGACTACTTTCTTCTGGGACGTTAATGATTATTTTCATAATGACATTAGTGTTGTTATCGTGATGATAAATGTTGTTGTACCATGAACAAAACGACGCAGTTTCTTACATT
>JADBJO010023063.1:22500-27036 GCA_016801955.1 Conus betulinus
GGTGCAGGGGGACGGACAGAGGGAGGGGGGGGGGGGGGGAGGGAGAGACAGGATCGTTGAGAAGTAGATGGGTTGTCATGGTTTCCAGTGCAACACGTGAAAGTAGGTAGGCCTTGGGGGGGTACGATAGGGCAGTGATGGTGCCGTGGTGCCAGACTGTAGTGTTCATTCACGTCATTTGTGATGAGACTTCCGTCAGGAGAACCTCGCACCTTCCTCCACCCCCCCCCCCCCCACCCCACCCCCATGCACCCCCACCACCATTACCACCACCCTGCCCTCACACTCCCTTCCTCCATCCTTCTTTGCTTCCTCCCCCCTTCCCCCCGACCCCCACCCCCCCTCCTCCCCCGCCCCTCATCTGTTCTTCCCTCCCCCACCTTCACCTTCCCCTCTCCCCCACCTTCCCCCTTCTTTTGTCCTCTTCTGTGTGAAACGTAACTGCCCCACGTGCCTGTATTTCTCTCATGATTATTTGATTTTTTAAATTTTTTTTTTTTTGTGCGTGTAAAAGATAAAACCAGTTGTTGAAGTATGCCCTTTAAAGGCAATGGCTTGATCCGGATAAGAAGAATTTAGGAGAGAAATATGATGAGAAGATAGAAGGAATAAGTTTTTTTTTTTTTTGCGAGAGTATGGTTTAGTTTTGTTTTGCTTTGGTTTGGTTTGGTTTGTTTTGTTTTTTTGTTTTTTGTTTTTGTTTTGTTTTGAGAAAATATGAGAGAAGTCAAGTTTTTGCGAGAGAGTATTTGTTGTTCTTGTTGTTTTTTTAACTCCGTGTTAATATGTTACAGCCTAGTAATATGTAAAGGCACGGAAATGTACCCCCGTATAGTTAGCTAAAGAGCAGATGAAACGCAAAAACAGAAAAAAGAAAGAAATGGTCAACTCAGGAATTCACACAAAGGAGAGTGGGTGGGACGGGGAGGGGAGGGGGGGGGGGGGGTGTTAACAGGCAAGTACATGTTGTACAGCAGGTGTCCCATCATGGCCGTATGTTAGGGCGACAGCGCTGTTCGTGATGACCGGTCCGTCCCTGTGTGTTTTAACAGATGGACATTGTTTTAAACAATAAACAAGTAGGGGTAATAACACAGAGTAACTTTTATTCAAGACTGGGCACAACTTTTAAACTCGAATAAAGTCAAACAAATACAAAGACGAGCAATCTAATCGTCGAGGGAAAAAACAAGCGCAGGCCAACAACCCCTCCGTCATCACAGTAATGACTGGGCAAAGATTTGAACTTAGGGTTGGGGGGGGGGGGGGGGGGGGGTAGTAGTATGAAGAAAATGGGAACATGAAATTAAGGAAAATATATTATAATATGAAAACCTTTCACTAGCTGCATGAGGGAACCATCGTAAATCCCTCTCGAACGCAGATCTATTGGTATTGCCTGCCCTAGGGCTTTCGTCCGCTGGATCGGACTCATCAGGGAGGCACGGCGCTGATTGTGTACATCGTTTTTTTTTTTTTTCAACGATTTAGTAGCGGGATGAAAACAACCGCAGGATAAACAATTCCTCCGTCATTGCATTCATGATTTCGCAAAGATTCAGTTGGGGGGGGGGGGGGGGGGGGGGGGGGGGGGGGGGGGGGGGAGAGGAAAGGAACGGTGGCAAAAAAGAGACACTGAGAACGAAGAATCGAGGAATAAATGACCAGTATTCAAACCCTTCGCTTGCGGCTTCTGGGAGCCACCGTAATTCGCCCTGTAAACGGATCCATTTCATATCGCCCGCGCCGAGGCCTTTCGTCCGCTGGATCGGACTCGTCATTGCGAATGCATTCACATTCTTTTTCTGGAAACGGGCAGAGCGAAAAGAAGTTATATTATATATATATATATATATATATATATATATATATATATATATATATATATATATATATGTCCGCGCACCGATTTTTGACAGGCATGTTGGTACTTCACAGATACAGTTAGCATCACGAAAAAGAATTTAGTGTTGCACGTGGTGTACGTCAAGGTAGCAATTATCTTTCTAGTTGTATTCATGGTCAGGCCATTGCCCCTTGTGAAGGTTGAGGGGCCGGATTGGGGGAGGAGGGGGGAAGGGGGGTAGGAAAGGGGAGGAAGGAGGAGGCAGCAGAGAAGCAGCAGGTTCCCCCCCCCCCCCCCCCCCGTTTTCCCCACCCAGCAGGAGTCTCAGTCTGAGAGGAAACAGGGACCTTCTCTGGCATGGCGAAGCAGGGGTTGTGTCAATGGCGACAGACGTTAAACACCAGATTTATTTTTGTTTGGGGTCGGCTACAATTACCGCTCGTCCCCTCCACCCCGGCCCCATGTCCCGTCTCTCCCAGAGATATAAGGGAATTTTCTGTCAGCCTGTTATCGGAGCTCTGTAGAATACGGGCCATCGGTCAAGATGAAAAGAGAACTGATGGAAAATGTCTTCAGTGATGTACTGTGAAGAGGAACTCTGGAAAAACAAACACGACTAGTGTGGGTGTGTGTGTGTGTGTGTGTGTGTGTGCGTGTGTGTGTGTGTGTGTGTGTGGTGTGTGTGTGTGTGGAGAGAGAGAGAGAGAGAGAGAGAGAGAGAGAACTCGCAACTCGGATGGTTTATTCATGTAAAGGTCATTGCCCACTTATGAAGGGTGGGTTATGGAGAACATGAAAACAATATATGAATTGTACACACAATACAGAACACTAGAAAGACTGGATGATCTACTCTTTGAAGAAGTCATCATAAATGATCTGAACTGAAATGCCCTGAAGAAGTAAATTGAGAAATGTCTTACCATGCTTTCATTCTGAGATGCCATGAGCAGACCTCACAGAGACTGAGAGCGATCCCTGGAAAAACTGACGGTATACATTTGCGCTCTTAGACGAGATAATTTTACAGCAGCATGAAACAAAATGCAGCACGTCTTCTTTTCCATGTTTGCATGATGGGTAAATCAAACCCATCCCAGTATATATTTTACTGTAATGATACCGGTGCTGTGCCATGTCTGAAGTCCCAGTTTAAATTTGGCGTTATCGGCTCCCAAGCGTTTACCTAAATCCATGCGCAGGTAAAGTTGACGTCATTTCGAACGGAAGCCAAATATCCAGTATATTTTGTAAGTCTAAAGTTTTTTTTTTTTTTTTTTTTTTTTTTTTTTTTTTTTTGTTTTTTAAAAACATGTACGTCCTATTCCTGCCGCTGCATGCAATCAACCTGTCTTTCAATTCACACACAAAACATCTATCATTTTGCGCGCGCGCCGTGCTTTATCCGAACATAACCAAATCCATGTTGGCATGGTTTTTACAACGGTCATTTGAAACCCAGTTTCTCTTCGGTCTCTAGCATGTGTGTAGGTCGTGTAACATACAGGCTTTCCGAGGTCATCTCTGATCATTCTTTTCTGTTGATTTCAACCAGTATTGAATACAGCTCAATACAACTTTTGAGAGAGAGAGAGAGAGAGAGAGAGAGAGAGAGAGAGAGAGAGAGAGGAGAGGTTGCAAAATGGTTGCGAGAGGCAGAGGAGTTCATGTTTTGTTTGTTGTTTTTGTATGGGTAACTGTGACGATTCTAACAGATACGTATTATTGTGTAGCGTTCAAAATTCTAACAGATACGGTGTGTGTTGCGTGGTAGTGTGAAAAAAAAAAAAAAAAGACAATAGGAAGAAGATTGGGAGGAAGCGAGGTAAGATAGATAGGTTTGCGGTCTGGTAGTACGCACGCACACACTCTCTCTGTCTCTCTGTCTCTGTCTGTCTGTCTGTCTGCCTGTCTGTCTCGTCTGCCTGTCTCTCTCTCTCTCTGTCTGTCTGTCCTGTCTCTCTGTCTCTCTCTCCCCCTCTCTCTCTTCTCTCTCTCACTCACCACACACACACACACACACACACACACACCACACACACAACGCACACACACAACGCGCACGCTCACCCACACACACAACACATAACACAATGCGCACGCGCGCGCGCCCACACGCGCGCTCGCGCGCGCACACACACACACACACACACACAACACACAAACACACACACCACACACACGCACACGCACACGATAACCGAAACTACGTGATTGCATTGTCTTTGTTGCACACATGAGTGAAGATGTTTCCCCCTCCTGTTCTATCTCTCTCTGTCCTCTGTCCCTGTCTGTCTGCTGTCTTCTTCTCCTCGCTCTCTCTCTCTCTCTCTCTTCTCTTCTTCTTCTTCTTCTTCTTCTTCCTACTCCTCCTCCTCCTTCTCCTCCTCTCCTCCTCTTCTCATTCCTCCTTTTCTCCGCCTCCTCCTCTCCTCCCTTCTCCTGCGGTCTCTCGCCTCTTCCTCCTCCTCCTCCGTCCACTTTTCTTCTTCGCTCCTCCTCCTTTTCTTCCTTTTTCTCCTTTTTTTTCTCTCCTCCTGCCTCCTCTTCTTCCTCCTCGCTTTCCTCCTCTTCTTCCTCCCTCTTCTTCCCTTCTTCTTCCTCCTCTTCTCCTCCTCTTCTTCGTCCTCTTCTTCTTCCTCTGCTGATCACTTTGGCTTGTCTGTCGTCACTCTTTCTTCGCGGGGTTC
>JADBJO010023064.1:0-22500 GCA_016801955.1 Conus betulinus
AGAACTGATGCAAATTTGTGTCCGCTTGTTTAACCCATGTATGCAGTCTATGTGAAGATAATGCTTTGGACACTGCGAGTCTGCCAAACACACAAAGCAGGAATGAAACATAATCACATTTCTCTTTCTCTGTTTAAAGCAATATTGAGCAAAATGGGGATGCTAAAAATAAATGACTGTTTATATTTGTTTTCGTATCACAAACATTGCCTAAACGACTATCATATGACTGTTGAAGTATACAAAAAAATTTCAAGTCATTTTGATTAAAGAATTTATTGGGGGAGGGAAAGGAGGGAAGGGATTAATTTTAAAGTGGATGTGGAAGTAGAGAAGTGCCATGGGGCACCAGCCATTCCCCTCGATTTCTTGCTCCCAAGTTACAAAAATATTTATCAGGATTACATGAAAAACATTTGAATGCAAAAAAAAAATTTTTTTTTAAAGCCTCAGAGTCTTAAAGCCTCCTCCTCTTTCTCCGGTTCTTAGACGCTCTTTGGCAGTTGCTGAGTGTGAGGCCAGTCCATTCACTGATGTCGCCCTCCCATCTCTTCCTCTGGTCTTCCTCTCCTTCTGCCTCCTCGCACTGTTCCTTGTAGAATGGTTTTGGCAAGTGCTGTTGATCTTAACAGATGACCCACACCATCTCATTTTCCTTCTTTTCACTGTGGACAACGGGTCTTCGTATGATCCAATGGCAAGTCTTGATCTGGTCTGGACCTTAAGTTGGTAATGTTGCCTTTGTATGAGATGCCAAGAATCATACGGAAGCATCTCATCTCTAAAGACACTGGGAAACAAACACTGAAGAATGAACAGTTACAGTCCACTTCAAACACTTTGTACAGTGTCACCACCTGGTCATCAGGCTACAAAAAAAAGCTGGCATGTTATAAACTGTGAACAGAGAAACAAGGTTAAAGAGAACTTGGTGGGGATACCATTCACACGGAAAGAACACCTCAAGGGATTAAGATCAGATCAAGAGGAACTACTTACGCACATGACCAACAGGTTCTACATGACAAGCAGCTCACAGTCACATCGCTGTTGGCTCACCCTCAAAAGGAGGCTTTGCACTCCCAGCTCACTATGCATTACAAAATAACGCCAGCTTCTTGAAACCATATGAGACCCTTTACTCATCCCAACTGCTTCTGTCAAGACATGATCTCTCCATCTGCTGTGGATATCTTCAACAGTATCTCAAACAAAACTGACCTCTTTCACCATGATGATTTCTTTCCTCAAATTATTTCACCTGGCACTTGCTGCCAGTCCTAGGGACTGAGGCTGCCAGCTTGATGCAGTGCAGGAGACAGCTTCACACTGTTCCTTCGCCTAAGTAGTCAGCAATGTGCTTGATTCCCATAGGCTGGACTTGCGTACCTATGGGACAAAAACTTCAAGTCTGGATGAGATAAGGAAACAGACTGCCCTTCATTTTTCATCTCTCTCTTTGACACTTTTTACTCCCAAAACTTAAAAGTGTTATTTCTTATTTTTATTGTTCCCTCTACCAGTAAAGCAAACAAATGTATCCTCATCACGACTGACTGCAAAAAATACAGATCTAATGTAAGATGGCATGAAAGGCACATAAAAAACATATCTTGAAGTACATTAACAAAAATGAGAGGTAATTATCATGTGTCAATCCAAGTTCAATGCATCTGAACAAAAACAAGATGAATTTGGCAGCAACAACTGATTTCTAATCTGGAAGACATAAATTCTCCTCCAGATAACAGTCAAAACAAAAGGTATACAATGGACATTTCATCAGGGAAAAGCAATCTGACTACAACAGATTTTTGTGCAATGTCTCAAACCAGTCTCAAAATACCCAAACATGATCATACACCATTTACTACAAAAGTAAATCATAACAAATGACACTCTCAATGTAATAAAGACAGCTCTCCAACAGAATCCAATAACCCCTTATCCAGGCTCCAGAGATGCTATATATGATGGCATGAACAATAATGTCATTACAACATATGCCCTGTTCAAAACCACTATTTTCTTTCGCTCTGTTTGATAGCATTCCAGTATCACAATTTAACAAGTTCCAATCACTACCACTTCTGCTAAGTTTGATAGTTCTAAAATATCATTACTTAAATCCATATCAGCCATACATCCTAACAGACTCTCAGTAGCAGCTACTATCAGATGCAAGTAAGTATGTGGACAATTTTCACAATACTTATACATATGAAATGAGGGTGCTACAGAAAGATGAGGACATCTGAGAACAGAATCCCTTCAGCAGCTTTTCAACGTGGCAGCCACTTTGTCTGATCATCCAATGATCTGATGGTCAATGACCGCAAGTTCACACAGATGAGGCCGTATTTCTTTTCTGCTTCAGATACAATGAGCAAAATCTACAACTATGTGTCTTACTTTTTACTGGAAACAAGCGATTTTCAACTCACTGTGTGTTTGTGAAAAAGCACCTCATGTATGAATCTATGTCAGAAAGAAGCGGTGATGTGCTTGCCGCGTAGACTTGGAATGGTGTGACGGACTTTGTATTGCTAGACATGTCAGTTACTACCACTTGTTAGTATATCACTGGCGTCGCTCCAGGTTTATTGCTGAATATAACTGGATATTTTCAAAACAAGTAATCCTATATGAAAAATTTTGCGCCATTCTATCAGCAGCATATGTGCAGTAAACAATATTTAGAAATTTTGGGAAAGACGTGTCATGTTTTATACATTCAAGTTGTCAAAGCCTCGTCATTTTATAATCTCCAACTGTAGGAATCTTTTTCCTCTCATCTCGCAAGGTTTGACAGGAATGAGAATTTCTTCTCATGTTATTTTGATTCACCACTTTGGGAGATGTGCTGCAATACTGGATCCAAATTGCCTCGCTTAACATTTATCAGGGGAAGCAACTCAGTTATGTATAAACTGCAGTTGGCCCTGTTTTCACTTTTGTGGAAATTTCATCAAAAAAAAAAAAGGAAAAAAAAAAAAAAAAGAACAAACATCAAATTATAAAAATCATTTAAATGTATCATCTTGGCATCACTGGAAAGATTACTTCTAATACAATTTTCAGTGGTGCAAATTACATTCAGATTTTTTTCCCCTTTTTTTTTTTTGTCCTTCCAAACATACGGGACGCTAGGACTGAATGGCTAGAGAAATTGTCAAAACTTCACAGCCATTGTCTGCCACTTTGTTTCAGATTTTTAAGAGTTCACGAGGATGTACACATCCTGGACGATGGCGACAGTTTCCAGTGTGCTGATATGAGCTCACTGATGAAGACAGCAAGGGGGCATTCGAAAACCTCAGTGCTTGTTGACTTGTAGCAGCTGCATATGAAACCATTCTGCCATGAATCCTCTATGCACATAAGTGTAAGCTACCATGCGGATGTGCGCAAATCACTCTGAAATGAGATCTGCTGTTACACTTGGACGGTTCTGTTCACTGTGTTGAATACTCCCATGAAAATGGACATGCATGATCAGGAAACGATTGTCTGCCAGTTCACTTTGCAAACAACAGTCACGTAAATCTCACTTTCATTCTCACCTGAATTTTGCTTATATCTCTTTTCTTTTGTTTCTTTGAATAGATCTACGTTTTTTTTTAACTGAAAAACATATTTCTTCATGTTTGTGTGCAGAGAGAAAAAACCTCTGCCTGTTCAGGATCCCACGTAAGGGACAATTGTAATATCCCACATCATAAATCTGACATGTCATCTTTCAACTTTATGATAAAAAAAACAAAACTCATACATTCTCAAGAACTTTCATTGCAATCTAAGCTTTCTGCTCAAATGATTTGAGACTTTGACTTACCACACTAAAGACCAAGATCTCTGCTATATTTGACAGCTCTTCACATTTTTCAGCATGCCCAGTTATCATCACTGCGACTTTCTTCAGCTATGTATGGCATTTCTTCAACATCACTTTTCAACAAGCCCCGTTCATAGCCACTACAGTTTTCTTCACTCATGTATAGCAGCTCTTTCAGCATCACCATTCACCGTTACCCATTCATGGCCATCACGGTTTTCTTCTGGTTATAAATGGCAGCTCTTCAACATCGCTACTGACTGTGCCCCATTCATGGCGACCATGATTCTCTTCAGTTATGTCCAGCAGCTCTTCAACATCACTGTTCACTTTGCCCCATTCGTGGCCACCATGATTCTCTTCAGTTATGTCCGGCAGCTCTTCAACATCACTACTGACTGTGCCCCATTCATGGCGACCATGATTCTCTTCAGTTATGACCGACAGCTCTTCAACGTCGCTACTGACTGTGCTCCATTCATGGCCACCATGATTCTCTTCAGTTATTACCGACAGCTCTTCAACGTCGCTATTGACTGTGCCCCATTCATGGCCACCATGATTCTCTTCAGTTATGACCGACAGCTCTTCAACGTCGCTACTGACTGTGCTCCATTCATGGCGACCATGATGCTCTTCAGTTATGACCACAGCTCTTCAACATCACTGTTCACTTTGCCCCATTCATGGCGACCATGATTCTCTTCAGTTATGACCGACAGCTCTTCAACATCACTGTTCACTTTGCCCCATTCATGGCGACCATGATTCTCTTCAGTTATGACCGGCAGCTCTTCAACGTCGCTACTGACTTTGCTCCATTCATGGCGACCATGATTCTCTTCAGTTATGTCCAGCAGCTCTTCAACATCACTACTGACTGTGCCCCATTCATGGCGACCATTATTCTCTTCAGTTATGACCAGCAGTTCTTCAACATCACTGTTCACTGTGCTCCATTCATGGCCACTATGATTCTCTTCAGTTATGTCCAGCAGCTCTTCAACATCACTGTTCACTTTGCTCCATTCAAGGCCACTATGATTCTCTTCAGTTATGTCCAGCAGCTCTTCAACATCACTGTTCACTTTGCCCCATTCATGGTGACCATGATTCTCTTCAGTTATGACTGACAGCCTCTTCAACATCACTGTTCATTTTGCTCCATTCATGGCCACCATGAGTTTCTTCTGGTAAGTTTCTGTTTTCTCTTTATTCCACTGGTACAACATAAACTGTTTCAGAAAATTAAATTTGGACCGACTCAGATGGGTACCCGTGTATTTAACGCACTGAAGACGTGCCTTGAAGGGTTCACACATGTCTGTGTTCCCAGTCAGCGATGGGATCTGTTGAGAACGGAAGTCAATCTTAAATGCTGCTGCCCAACTGAACCACCAATGCACAAAGGTATGGACAGACACAAAAGGTGCAGCTCTGGGGTTGTTTGATTTGTAAATTCTTGTCATGTCTGAACAGAATGCAGTGAAGGAGGTCTTTGTTGTAGCCATTCTGTGAAGAAAGTCATATCCTATTTCATCGCCAATACAGGTCTCTTTACTCAGGAAGTGGAGGCTGTCCTCTGCTGGATCATAATGGATGCTACACCGACCTCCGCGACACTTCCTGTATGCCACTGTACATTTAACAGCTGCCTGTGGAAGAAACAAAATACACATGATTAGGAGGAGAAAGACAGAGAAGAAGAGAATATGGAAGACAGAGAGAGTGGAAGATAGAAACAGAGAGAGACAAAGAGCAGCTTCCTTCCATTACTTACTGCAATTGTATGAGGCTCAAGTACCTTCTGTCCTGAGATTTTGATGTGCCAAACAGAGGTTTATTCAGAACTGCCAACTCCCTTTAAGCAATATCAAATTTTCCGTGTTACTGCAGTATCGAAAGTGTCAAACACACACACAAACACACATACATACACAGACACATACACACCTGAGCTTTCTTGCTAGATTAGCTGTTGCTGCTGAAACTTCTTCAATGAGCAATTTGGTTAAAAATGCTTCTGCTCGAATTCTTTTCCGGTATGTGAGTGTGCTGGCAAAAAAAACACAACAAACAAGCAAAAACCTGAGATCTTGGCAGTAGCAAAGTCATATTCTGCATATTCATTGTCTTACAGTATCTCAGTATGTCCAATATGTCAGTTGTCGAATTACATCATTCAGTTAGCCATGATCCACAGACTTCGCAGCGTGCATGGTACATGATTCTTGAAGCCATGATGCATGGCTGTGTACAAGTATTCAGATAAAAACTGGATTTAACACCTTTTTTGAAGAGGGTTTCATTTTCTTACTGATGTTTTTTTTTGTTCCAACATTTTTTCTCCCATGTATCAAAAGACCAGAGACTTCTATTTCTGCTCAGTGATCAGGACAAAATAATGTGTGCGTCATCAATTTGATCATGTTGTACTTACTCTGGGGTCAGCACCACAGATATTACATTTTGAAATATAACCTTCCTGAAGATGGAGTATGGCTGCCTTTAATGGCAGGATAAAAAAAAACAGTCATACACACAAAACTCCACTGCCTGTCTTATACAGGCAGTGTCCACAAGAGTATCAGCCTGCGTACGCAGAAAGAAAGAAAAGAAAGAAATATACCCCCCATGTACTACATCACAATGTTGAGACACAGTATAGTGACAGTCGACTTGAAAATTCTACTTCTGTGACTGTTTTGATGATTGCATAGCTCCATAACACAAAATAAATTCAAGTAGTAAATTACTGACAATTTGTGGAAGCTGGCAGCTCTGTTTATTACTAAGCTCTTCCCTGAAGATGAAGTATGGCTGCCTTAATGGCGGGATAAAAAACGGTCATACACACAAAACTCCACTGCCTGCCTTATACAGGCAGTGTCCGCAGGACTATCAGCCTGCATATGCAGAAAGAAAGAAAAGAAAGAAATATACCCTCATGTACTACATCGCAATGTTGAGACATAGCATAGTGACAGTCAACTTGAAAATTTACTTCTGTGACTGCTTTGATGATTGCATAGCTCCATAACACAAAATAAATTCAAGTAGTAAATTACTGACAATTTGTGGTAGCTGGTAGCTGAAAACTCACACTCATGCTGTCCACACACTATTTATTATCTACATGATACATTTCTGAAAATCTTCATCTGGCTTCAACATGCACTATACAAAACCTAAATGACATTTCTGAAAAAGTAACATCCCCAACACCTATTATATGCGATATGCATGACGCATCTCTGAAAATCACCATCCCCCCTCAGTATACACCTACAGACAACCTACATTGCGGGTGTAGAGAGTGGTGCCAGAGGCAAACTCTGGGTAAGGAAGCAGGTTGGTGCCGTCCCGTTTCACTGACAGGCTTGTACCCTGACTGCAACACATCACTACCACCATCAACAATAGCACTAATAATAATGACAACACCCATTTCACACACAGCTTTATAACCTGACTCTACCACACCATCACCACCATCAATAATAATAATAATAATGAAAGCATGCATTTCGTTCACAGTTTTGTACCTGACTACAACATACAGACAATACTAACAACAATAACAGACATTATCAACAACAATAACAATAATGAAAACATCCATACAACTGAAAGGGTTGTGCAAAGACTGCAGAACACCTACAATCATGACCACAATAATAATCATGAAAACATCCCTTTCACTGACAATCTTTCCCCACCATCAATAATGATGAAAATTCATGCAGCTCTGATATCCTCCAAGTGAATTAAGCACCAACAGCAAAATGGCTTTAAAAATATCTGTCCCTAACCAGCCCTTGTCGTCGGCAGCTTTGCATCAAGAAGTTGATAACTGGAAGACTGTGGGTTCAATGACTGTCAGGGCCATCCATATGTAGGATCTTTCTACTCTGTGCTGAGCTGAAAGAGCTAGGGGCTGAAATGGGTACACTGGAAACACATATTCAAGTTCCTACCATCTAATGATTTGTCTCTGAGAGTGTCACTCAAATCTTCTGACCATCACTGCAGGTGTCTATCTCTCTTTGACTGGCCGATGAAGGGATACATTTTGAAATGACACACAGGATACTGCATTGTAGTGGGTCATTTTCTACCTTAAGGGAACTCCATAACTTCATAATGACGCATAGGATACTGCATTATCATGGTCACTTTCTACCTTAACGGAACTCCATAACATCATAATGACACATAGATACTGCATTATCATGGTCACTTTCTACCTTAACGGAACTCCATAACATCATAATGACACATAGGATACTGCATTATCGTGGTCATTTTCTACCATAACGGAACTCCATAACATCATAATGACACATAGGATACTGCATTATCATGGTCATTTTCCACCTTAATGGAACTCCGTAACATCATAATGACACATAGGATACTGCATTATCATGGTCACTTCTCTACCTTAACAGAAATCATAATGACCAAATACTGCATAATGACACACATAGGATACTGCATTATCGTGGTCATTTTCTACCTTAACGGAACTCCGTAACATCATAATGACACATAGGATACTGCATTTATCGTATCTGGTCATTTTCTACCTTAACGGAAATTCATAACATCATAACGACGCATAGGATACTGCATTATCTTGTGGTCACTTTTATCTGAACGGAAATTTCATAACTTCATAATGACACATAGGATACTGCATTATTGTGGTCACTTTCTACCTTAATGGAACTCCATAACATCATAATGACGCATAGGATACTGCATTATCGTAGTAATTTTCCACCTTAATGGAACTCCATAACATCATAATGACACATAGGATACTGCATTATCATGGTCACTTTCTACCTTAACGGACTCCATAACATCATATGACACTCAGGATACTGCATTAGCGTGGTCATTTCCTACCTTAACAGAACTCCATAACACCATAATGATGCATAGGATACTGCATTATCATGGAAAATTTTCTACCTTAATGGAACTCCATCCATAGCACATTCTCCAAGCTCATTCTCCTTGAAAACTCTCACATTCTGTGGCCCTTCTGGCCCTGCACTTGTGGTGACCCCAGTTGTGATTTCCTCCCCACACACATGCCTGTGGTCAGGTCAGGTAAAAGTGAATGACACTTGCACAAAGACTCTGCCTAGGAATGAGTTCTGATTTGGTGCCCATCCTGAAGTCAAGCTGCTGGCAAGCCTCGGTTCCCGACTGGAGACTACTATTCAGCATACATCTGAAACAACTGTGTCTGTGGAGCCAGGCAGACTATTCTGACTAAACCAGCTTTGTGCCCTGCCAGTGGAAATGGTGAAGTCAATGGCCATTTCAGATTCACAGCTCTTAAAGAAAACAAACAAATTCAGTGACAAACCTCACACAAAGGGATGACTGGAAAGGTCTTCAGAATATCTATCATTCCATATTTGAGTACGCTAATGTTTATACTTGCTGGGAAAATACCATTGTTAAAATTTACCATGAATACACATGTCATGCACAGATGCACTCATGCAAGGACAACTGAAACTGGGGGCTTTATACGCTCACTATTTCTACATACCTGAATAAAAACTGGTTCCATACTAGCCAGTTCAATCAAAATTGGATGATTGCTACTGGCAGCTTGATTTTTAAAATTTTCATTTACAAAGCTTCACTAGCTTTGAGCAGACTTCCTAAAAAAAATTGTCTTATGCTGATCAATGAGAATAAGGACTCTAAAGATGATGTTATGGTGCTCATTCTGGTCTGAGACTGCATGACTGGGCTATTAGCACTTACTATCATCCCAATGTCTACATCTACCTATTCAGAATTTGCCACTGTATTTCATATCACAGATCAGAATATTTAAGTACACCTGATGTGTTCAGGAGATTTCCTTGGTCCCCAAACTTTCTTCACAGAAAGCTTTTCGCTTCCCATCAGAAAATTTTAGCTTCGCCATGTTTAGAACTAAATTTTGCTCAATTCTTCTAGCACATGATGACTGTCAAACTTCCACTGATGGCAAGTCCCATTCTTGTAATGCAACTCTCTATACATGAGACATAAAGACTTCACTCACCCCACAGGCGCAGGTTTCTGGGACCACAGGCTTCAAGACAACTCCTGTTAAAAACCCTTGGTGATCTTGTGCGTGACTACCACACATGTACTGCAGCCTCTCCTTGATGTTTCTGAAAAAAAAAAATCCACTGTCATAGAAAATAATGCCCCAATACTGCCGCACGCAAAATATATTATTTGACAGGGTGGTCATCTCAAATTTCTGTTGACTAACTTGAGGAATCTTTCTCACTAAAAGGTTTGTGCATACGTTGAAAAGAGCTCCCCTCTAACAGCTGACAGAAGCAACACTGAATGGTTCTGGACATTTGCTGTTATTTCACCCTCCATTTATGTCAAGTTAAACCAGTCATCTTTTCTTCACATTTTGAGAGCATGATAGAGAGCTTCCTCAAATCATGAAAATTCACTATGAAACTTTCTTTCCTTTGAACGGAAAATTAAATACCATTCTCTAAATGAATAAATCAGTCTTCAAATTTCATAGGAAAAGAAGAAACTATGTACCGTTTATTTCACCAATTACACAACAAAAGACGTGAAGTTGCCATTTAAACAGATTGTGGAATTAAGCTTACTGTAATAGGAAATTATCTGATAGTGTGTGACTGACATTAGTTTAGTATCTCATGGATGGACTTGCACCCTATAGTTATCCCAAAGTACATCATGTTAAAAAGAAAGCTTTAAGAGCAGCTTATCTTTCCCTTAGCAGCTCAGTGAATTATATACATTTACATCTGGAGGCAACATGACTTAAATATATGATTCTAAAAATCCTACCTGGTCATTTTAGGATCTATTTCAGATGTTGGTGTGTGTGTTTGCTCAGTCCACCAAAGTCCCAAAGTCCGGACACAGGGTTGAAATATAAGCGTGAATCGTCTTCCCCATCATCCACCTGAAACAACATTCACAGACAGGGTCAAGGCTGTTCTTAATTAGATGAATGGTTGGTTCTAGTGAGACGATAAGTTTGGAGTTTGGTTCAAAAACATTCTAGGGTTTGTGTCAGGAAATGTACAAAGTACTCAGCTGTTTGACATGTGTTGATATGTCAAGCAAGTATGTTGACAGAAAAAACACACACACACACACATATATATATAGACAGAAAACACACACACACACACACACACACACACACACACACACACACACATATATATATATATATATATATATATATATATATATATATATAATATATATTCTTTTGAAAAGAGGATTTTCAGGTCTTGTTTGCCATTTTGTGTCTTGGCCCACCCAGTCACAGAAAACTTACATGCACTGAATGTTGTGAACAAATAATACAGTCACTGATTTAGGTTTATCATAGATAAGATGGTCATTTGTCTCGGAGGAAGACTAGTAAGTGGCATCGTACGTGGAGGCATTGCAAGATGGCATGCCTCCTTTCTTTTGGTTTGAATAACACAGGAGGTGTCAGCAATCAATATAAAATAAATGCCATGAGTGGCCTATGATAGGCTTAGCAAACCTCTGGGAGCTTTGTCCCTAGACAAGAGCAGGGACACACAGTTTAATTTTTTTTTCTTTTTTACTGAGAGACTCACAGGCACAATTTATATTTGTAAGTGGACCTAAGATTGTGGAGAATTATGTACATTTTGTGGCTTTGCTGAGGCCAGATCCAGCAAAATTAAAACTATGTACACATCTGTGAGGACATGGGCATTTTGTTTGCTGGGACAGATTTTTTGTGGCACTGTTTATTGTGGAAAAACTCAGCATGAAAGATATCAATATATACACTGACAGTTTGGTCACCAATGGTAAGTTGGGCGGGAAAACATGGTGAAGCAAAACTGCCCAACAATCCAGGAGACAACGGTGAATACATAGCTAACAACTTCAAGTCAAAACATTGGGGGCAGAAGCAGTGACACAAAAGCGCTCCACCACCCATCATCCACAGACACGTTTAGACCTCAACATGCCATGGTACTGACTGACTCCATGAACTTGCTTCCGAAAGTGGAAAGATGAATGGGAAGCCCTGCTTGCCATAAAGTACTGCGGAAAGACTCAGATGGATGTATTGTCCAGGACATGCAGGTGTCAAAGGAAAGGAGAGAGCAGCGATGGTAGCAGATGGTACATGTAGGTGCGCGTGTCATGTATTCTGTGAGCTGTAGTGGTGGAAAAAGGGAGGATATTGACGAGAGGGAGAGCAAGAACTAACGGCCGAGGCTTTGGGTGTGCAGCTTATTTTTATTTTGTTAAAATCGTCGTTTTCCTCCGTAGTGATACTATGTGGAGAGGCTGACTTTTAAGTCAGTAGTGCGTCGATGTTCAATGTGTATGTGCGATACTTTGGATGACGGTACCAGTGAATATGTACCAGGAAACTGATTTGTTATAAAATTGTTGTGAAGGCTGTGTCGCCGAGAAAGACTTAAAAAACTCTGCAAGAAAATTTACGTGCGCTAATTGTACCACCTCATGTGTGTCGGTGGGCTGGTTTATTGATGTGAACATTGTAATATCAATACACGGAGAAGTTAGTTAATTTTTTTGTTTTAGATCAACTACACAGTTTATTGTGTTCTATGGAACTTTGCTGAAATCGTGTTCGCCGGGGATTCAATGGTTTACTGTGCCTTGTGAATCTGCAGTTCTTCTTCTATGGATTGCTTTGCATTGTGGATCTGCGGTTCTTCTGCTATGGATTAATGTGCTTTGTGAATGTGAATCTGCGGTTCTTCTTCTGATAGTTCGACGTAATTTATTGTGCTTGCTGTGTGGAGAACATGTTTCTTCTTCTCTTCGTCGTTTGTGTTTATGAACAGCCGTGCTTATTGTGTGGGGACCTTGGTTATCCTTCTTTACGTTCTTTTAGTGTTGTAGACTGTGGCTTGAGTACTGTGGAACCGAGTGTGTTGACTGTATATGTGAGACACTGTGGACGGCGCCGGCGAGATCTGTGAGTGATATCAAGATATGTAATATGAACGCTGATATCTGATAATTGAAGTTCCTATGTATTGATAGCTTGATCTATATGCTATGTAGTGACATATGTTGATTTGTACCAGTTCATTTTCACATGAATATATTTTGATGGTTCAGGCAGCATAATTATAAAGAAAAAAATTTAACTCGTGTGTTGCCTGGCTATCCATGTGCGTATGGTGTGGGTGTGTGTAGGGACTAATTATTACACGCATCCAAACTTTTGAGAACGGGAGTCAGACAGCAAAACACGCACCGCACACCATCCGTAACATCTGGTGACCCCGAAGTTGAATTTCATTTGCTACTAAATTCAGTATTACCTTAGTGGCAGCATTTGTTTTGTGCCCTTATAATTGCCCCAGTTTAAAAAGGATAGGTCACGTTCACAGACTTTCCTTTGGAACAATTGAGTTGCGTTGTATTGTTTTGTTGTATGATTGTGTCTATTTTCTTTCCCGTCTCCAGCGTAACGGGGTATCTCCTTCTGTATAGTTTCTGGAGATACGAGGGCCTAGTTCCTAGTTCTCCCTTCCTTTGTGGGCTTTATTTTATTATCTTCAGTTTACCCCTCTGATTATTTCTGTTTCTGTCTTTACTTGGGGATTGTGTTGCTTCTTCAGCATTCTTAGGGTTCTTTTCTCTTGAATGCGTGAGTGTGTGAATGGCTGCCCTGAACCAGTTTAAAGAATTATTAGTTTTTTTCATTTTGAATGCTTAGTGTGTAAAAAAAAAAAAAAAATAATAATAATAATAACAACAACAATACATTGATTGATTATATTCGTTATTACTCTAATGTCATTGCTTGATTTATACTTGTTGCTGAAAATTTGGCATTGATTACTGATTGTGTTTTTCTTTCTTCCCATATCCCTGAAATCCTGTTTCATTTTTTTATATCTATTTTTCTGTTGGTTGGGTTTGATAATACTTTTGTCTTTTTAAGAGTGATTGTCGTTAATGTTTGTTTGAAAAAAAAAAAAAAAAAATCCTCGTTGGAATTCATATATTTTAAGTGGACAAGGGTTTCAAAACCTTTCTTGCTTGTGATAGCAGTTGTTTGTATTTGATCAATAGTGTGTGTATCGGGCTTTGACAGGACATTGTTTCATATTTTCATAATGGCACAGAAGGCTAAGGAAGAAAGTCCTGTTGTGTCCTCTATGGACGAGGACAAAGTTTTCGCTAAATATTTACAACGAGGTAAGGTATGTGGTCTGGAGGGACAGGCTCTGCTGGACTATGTTGACAAATGTATTGCCCAAGACATAGAAAGAGAAGAAAGAATTAGGATTAAAAATTTCAGTTGAAGGAGGTACAAATGCAAGAGGAAACAAAAAGAATGCAAGAGGAAACAAAAAAATGCAAGAAAAATGCAAAGAAACAAAAAGAATGCAAGAGGAAACAAAAAGAAAAGAGGAAGAGGAAAAAAAGAATGCAAGAGGAACAAAAAGAATGCAAGAGAAACAAAAGAGGAAACAAAAAGAATGCATGAGGAAGAGAAAAAAAAGAAAAAGAGAAACAAAAGAATGAGATAGAGGAAACTAAAAGAATACAGTTTCAAGTTACTTCTCAGCAGAGTGCGGTCTCAGGACAGGACAGTGAGAGTCAGGGTTCTGGTTTTCCCAGGTTTAACGCCCCTCGCCCTACGTTTCCTAAGTTGCCCCCTTTTAAAGAAAGAACTGATGATGATATAGACAGTTACTTGTTTCGTTTTGAAACCCATGCTCGTTCCTTAGGTTGGTCAGAGGATTTGTGGGTCACATACCTTTCTGCTTTACTTGAGGGTTCCGCTTTAACTCTCTATCACAGTCTCGCTGAAAATAATGTTGTGTCATACGAGCTTTTGAAAGAGAGCTTGCTGAAAAAATTTCAATGTACCCCAGATGGTTTTCGTAAGCGTTTTCGTGAAGCTAAACCTAGCTCAGATGAACCTTTCGAGACCTTTGCAGTTGAACTTAGGCGTTTGTTTGACGTTGGGTCTCTTTGTCAAAAAGTGATAAGTCTTTTGAAGGTCTGGTGGATCTTATCTTGCGTGAGCAGTTTTTTGGAGTGTATCTCTAAGGACTTGGCTACTTTTCTGTGCGAAAAGGATGTGAAAACTTTTGATGAAATGATCAAGTCTGCAGAGTCATACAGACATGCTCATCCCACTAAGGTGCTTTCTAGGAAAGCCGAAGTAACATTTTTTTTTGCTTCTGTTGGGTACAAAACTCCTGGTCATTTTGATAGAATCCATATCCCTGTCAGTCTGATAGAACTCCATACTGTGGTCAGTCTGACAGAGGAAACAGATACTCTACTTTTCAAAACAGTGGCCACTACTCTGGTTCCTCAGCTGATCATGAAAGTAACTTTGATGGTAGCTGTTATTGTGGTCATCAGAGCTTTGGTTACTCAGCTGGTCGTGGAAATAACTTTGGCGGTAGCCGTTATCGTGGTCGTGGGCGCCCGTCATACCTCTGGCAGTAAGAGTCCCTCAGGAAGTGCTTCTGATCAGTTTGCAAGTGTTGTGTGTTTTTTTGTGTAAAATGACAGGACATGTAGCTGCTAGGTGTCCATGGAAGTCAGGTAGAAACCCCTGTAAAATTTGCACCCTTAGCCACCCAGATGAATGTCCTTTTGTGGTTAGTAACTCCACTGTTGCCAAAAACTCAGCTGTCAGCATACAGTCCAGTGCTTGTTGCTCTGTTCTTGATTCTTCTTTTGCTTGTCTACCTGCTGGTGAGTTCACAGGCAAATTGCATTTGGAGTCTGGTTCTGTGAATGGCACTTTGAGTTCTGTTCTGCGTGATACTGGTGCTACCATTTGTGGCGTTCGCAGCGGTTAGTTTCTGACAGTCAGATGTTAGGAACCACAGTGAAGTGTGTTTCTTTTGGTGGTCGTGTGGATGAGTTTCCACTGGCTACAGTTTCAGTCAGTTGTCCTTATTTTTGGGCGATTTGACTTGTTGTGTCTTGGATAGCCCTGTCGCAGATCTCATTGTGGGTAATGTTCCTGGAGTTTCTGTGAGCGGTGAGTCCAGTGATGTATCTGGTGAACCTTTCTCTTTAGCCGCCGTTACGAGGGCTAGAGATAAGCATGTTGGAGAAAAAGCCTTTGTGTCAGATCCCTGATGATCTGAACATTTCCCGTTCTGATCTTGTTCAGAAACAGAAGGATGAGTCATTGAAGTCTTGCTTTCAGTTAGCGTCTTCTGATGTGTCTGCTGTGTCTACTTCTGATGTTGTACCTACAGTCGTTCTTTCACAAGGTACTTCAGTGCCTGGGTCAGAGATAGCACCTTTGGCTTGTGAGCAGGAACAGCTTTCTCTTGAGTGTTCTACAGGAGTTGGTCTTTCTGTGGATCCCTCTCCGGAGTCTGTTTGTACTGTTCGTAAAGTGTTCGTACAGTTGGTGTCGTCCAGGACTGTGATGACGCTTTACCCATTCCTACTTTAACTGTTCCGATGGCGTCTTCTATGCCAGAGATGAAGATGTTCGTTCTGTACAGTTTGATTGTACTTTGTCTCTGACAAAGTACCAGGGAGTTGCGTGTAACATTTGATGATTTTCAGGACATTTTGACTCCCAAACAAGTTCTTTCTCAGGTGATGTACTATTACAGATCCCTCTTACAACAGATGTCCCTGTTAGAAAGAAATGTTATGCGAAAAAGGCTGTTGAGAGAGAGACTGGTATCATGTTGGATCTTGGTATCACTGAGCCATCGAATAGTCCGTATGCATCTCCAGTTGTGTTCGTCAGGAAGAAATATTGTACTTGTCGTTTCTGCATTGATTTCATGTCTATTTCTTGGACTCCTGAGTGTGTTGAAGCTCTGAGAAAGATTCAAGGAATCTTGTCCTCTGCACCACCTGTGTTGTTGTACCTAGATTGGGTAATCCTTTTGTTCTCAGGACTGATACTAGTTCTGCTGGTTTGGATGCTGTATTGTTCCAGTAGAATGATGATGTTCTTCACCTAGTCGTGTTCGCTAGTCGAAAGTTGCTGAATCGTGAGAAGGCGTACAATACTATTGAGCGGGAATGTTTAGACATTGTCTCTACCCGTGGGGTATGGAGAGGCTGACCAAGTGGTCAGTAGATATGTGTTATCTCTACCCTGTTGGGGTATGGAGAGGCTGACCGAGTGGTCAGTAGATATATGTGTGTCTCTCTACCCTGTGTGGGTATGGAGAGGCTGTCCGTGAGGTCAGCAACAAGCTAGCATGTCAAAGGGATTCAGAGTTCGTTGGGACGACAACTTGTGTTCTTCTGTTGTGTGGGAGTTCATGGAAGGATTCCATGAACTGCTTCCGTGAGCGGCTTCTTTTTTCCGTCGAGTCGATGTGTGATTGGGTTTGTGTATTCTGCTGTTTTTTTACTTCTTCAAAAAAAAAACAATTCGGTCATTGTTTTTTTTGTTTGAGGAGGGGGAGTATTGTGACGTCAACGTAAATTATGACGTCAACTTAAAATGACATAGGTATCTACTACATGACGAAAATAATAATATTGACGAGAAGAGAGAGCAAGAACTAACGGCCGAGGCTTGGGTGTCCAGCCTATTTTATTTTGTTTAAATCGTCGTTTTCTCCGTAGTGTTACTATGTGGAGAGGCTGACTGTCAAGTCAGTAGTGCGTCGATGGTCAATGTGTATGTGCGATACTTCTGATGACGGTACCAGTGAAATATGTACCAGGAAATGTATTTGTTATAAAATTGTTGTGAAGGCTGTGTCGCCGACAAAGACGTAAAACTCCTACAAAAAATTTATGTGCGCTAATTGTACCACCTCATGTGTGTCGGTGGGCTGAGTTTATTGATGTGAACATTGTAAATATCAATACACGGAGAAGTTAATTTAATTTTTTGTTTTAGATCAACTACACGTCGAATCGAAGTTTATTGTGTTCTATGAACTTTGCTGAAATCGTGTTCGCCGGGGATTCAATGGTTTACTGTGCCTTGTGAATCTGCAGTTCTTCTTCTATGGATTGCTTTGCATTGTGGATCTGCGGTTCTTCTGCTATGGATTAATGTGCTTTGTGAATGTGAATCTGCGGTTCTTCTTCTGATAGTTCGACGTAATTTATTGTGCTTGCTGTGTGGAGAACATGTTTTTCTTCTTCTTCGTCGTTTGTGTTATGAACAGCCGTGCTTATTGTGTGGGGACCTTGGTTATCCTTTTTTACGTTCTTTTAGTGTTGTAGACTGTGGCTTGAGTACTGTGGAACCGAGTGTGTTGACTGTATATGTGAGACACTGTGGACGGCGCCGGCGAGATCTGTGAGTGATATCAAGATATGTAATATGAACGCTGATATCTGATAATTGAAGTTCCTATGTATTGATATCTTGATCTATATGCTATGTAGTGACATATATGTTGATTTGTACCAGTTCACATGAATGTATATTTTGATGGTTCAGGCAGCATAATTATAAAAAAAATTTAACTCGTGTGTTGCCTGGCTATCCATGTGCGACATCGGGCATCATCCGTGACCCATAATGAACATACCTACAAATTTTCAGAAAGATCGGCCCAGTAGTTTTGTCTGGAGCGAGTGGAACACATTTTGACCACAGACGGACGGTCACACAGACAGCATTTTTTCGTTTCCATTCTAAAGTACTCCCTGTTCTGTAAGAACTGGGAGTACAAAAAGGGCTACATGGCCATCTAAGAAATGGCTGTGCCGCAAAACATGCTCTACTGTACACAGAAAGGTAGCATTTCGGGCATTACACAGTCAGTAATGGGCAGTGGTGCACTCAATGGAATGTATGAGTGTCATGACCACTCAAAATCACGTGGCGAGAGTTGAGGTCCCCACTGGAGCTAGTCCGAGAGTGCGCCACGAACAGTCAATCTAACGGGGCTTTAAGCATCATCTCTGGGTGTGTGAAGACACGGACACAGCCATGTCAGATGGTACTTTCAATGCCTCTCCGACTCGTAAACGAGAGGAGGGGGTGCAAGTGTCTACTTTGGAAAATTAGCCTTGCGAGCCACCACTTTTTCACCCAGACATTCCAGGGCCCCTGTATCCTCTGCTTTGTCTCTTTAGTAAAACTTGCTAAAGGTAGTCATCCATCTCCAGCCAGCAACCTGACATGTCAATGACCGCGATGTTTCGCCAGAGAGAGCCTGAGTTCATGTGCACTGATATCATCTCTTGGAGGAAGAGGTTTCGAGCCATAGATGTAAGCCTGCTGGATGACATGTCTAAGCCAGGAACCTATCATCTGGGTTTCACAGCAGCACCCAGCCTGTCGCACCATAACCAAGTGTCGCAGGAGTATTGATTTCCTGTTCTCTGAAGATACTCCTTCAGTACTCTGACAGGAGAGTTAATCTACTTCACCTTCGCTCATCCGGGCTTGTGACTTGGCGATGAAGGGGCCAGTAGAGGCAAGGTCTATCGTCGGGGGCCGTTCTTCGGGCTTTGCGGCCCTGCCTGGGAAAGTTGGTCTCGGGAACAACATGACTGAGCCATCAAAGGGCCACGTCAAAGACTGTGGGTCCATGGAGAACGCATGAACCTCACTAACCTTGCAAGCCAAAGCCAGAATGACCAGAACGCATTTTTTAGCGTGAGATTTCCAACAGAGCATTCAGCAATGGGCTAAAAGGCTCACAAGGCCAGATAGTTTAAGACTAAGGGTAAGCTCCACTTGGGGCACGGCTTAGTTTAGGAAAGCCCAAAGCAGCTTAAGAGATCAGTTCTGTCCAAGAGGGATCATAACTAATGTCAGATCTCTGCCCATAAGCCTGAAGATGTTAGCAATAGCCGCCCAAAAAACGCTCGAGGTGCTGGATTTCCTCCCTGAAATCTGGAGGCCTTCATGGGCTTCATCCCCTGACCCCTGACTAGGAGTTCTGCCCCATAACCCCCCGCCAGGGGGCCTATGGCGGCCCCATGGACCCCTGGTCTTCCTACTTTTCATTTTTTCCTGGTTTCACATGTGCAGTCTGTCTTCTTCTTCTTCCTTTGAGTGTCCACAATCAACAATTTGATTTTTATGACACTTTTCAGGTCGGGGTTCGCCCGGCGAGGAGGAAGAAAAAAAATCAGAGCTGCAGTTGCACTCTTGACTGGAAGGTGTTAAGAGTGGGGGCGGCCACAGTCTCTGCTGGCAACTCATTCCAGTCTCTGATTGTTCTGGCAAAGAATGAGTTCTGCCGGTACTGTGTGCGGCACTGGATGGCAGAGTACTGTTGGTCATGTCCTCTTCTTTGGCGGACTGGACCTGGATGAAGTTTGTTGTGGCTGACTGCGACCATGTTGTTCCGAATCTTGTACAGCATTGTCAGACGTGCTATCTGCCGGCGTCGCTGAAGGAAGGGCCATCCCAGTGGAGAAAGCATGTTATACACTCGAGGTGTTGTGGCAGCGGTTCAGTACGAAGCGAGCCGCCCTTCTCTGTATTGCTTCCATTCTGTCCACCTTCCTCTGTGTATGGGGGTCCCACACAGAGCTGGCTATTCCAAAAGGGGCCTGACAAATGTCAGGTAAGCCCTCTCTCTCAGCTCTGTAGGGGCAGCTTTCATGTTCCGACGAAGGAATCCCAACATCCTGCTTGCTCTCAAAGCAATTGTATAAATATGAAAAGACAGTATTTTTTGCCTTGCGCAGGCCAATGCAATTCGTGGTTCAACATAGAACATGATCGTCTTAATGCTAAGTTGCTACTATGTGTCTTTAGACCCTTTGACTTCTCGTAACGAAAGTTCGGTCATGTATATATAAACTTGCACAGCTGCTCATGTATAGGCGAAGATTTAAGAATGATCCCTGACCTGTTTAGAGGCATGGGTGTCATGAACCGTCAATAAACTACGAAACGCACACAAAATGACGGAAGGCGCTTTTGAAACATTGCATTTGAAGACCATTGTTTCTTGGCGACAACGAAGGACTGAATGCCTTCATAAATTTCACATAGTGTCGTATTACCATGTCCCAGGAAACGATCTGCGAGGTTTCTAAAACAGGATTCACAGAGACGCATGTATCAGGATTAAAGTGGGATCTGAAATCTTCGTGTTCGGACTGTTCCATAATACAATGAAATTCACCTTCTACGTTTTTTCGCAGTCTTCAAAGGCACACGCGCGCACGAGCACACACACACACACACACACACACACACACACACACACACACACACACGAAACCTACAACAAACAAAGCGTTTAACACGGGAGAGCCTAAGTCCTTCCCACTTCAGTTGTAAGTTCATGGCTGTATCACAGAGTGATATACATAGGAGCTACACACACACACACACACACACACACACACACACACACACACACACACACACACACACACACACACACACACACACACACAGCCTGAGAGACATTCTGAGCCTCTCCAGTGTCATCCCCTCCTCCCCGAGCAGTTACATCCGGCCATTCTACCTACCCAGGATGGACCGAGCCATTGATTGCCTTGATCTATAGCGTGACGCCTGAGAGACAGTCTAAGCCCCCCCTCCCCCCTCCCCCCTCCCCGAGCGGTACAACCGTTCCCTACCTACCCGAATGCATTGACATGCTAGGACCCCCTCCTGCTCCCCCCAACCCCTCACATTGCTACTCCCCTCCCCCTTCCCCCCATCCCTGAGCAGTGGGTCAGTAATGAAAACCAGACCTCGATAATGTCCAGTGTCTGGCGTTCCCTGACTGTGTCAAAGACGTGCCACGCTACACAGTTTTTCAATTCACACTCGGGCAAAAGCTATATAAACTAAAGATATCAATTTCCTAGAGCTCTCTCTCCCCCCTGGCATCTGAACAGTTGTGCTCTTGGGCCTCATCGACATTCTGCTTGTTACAAGGTAAATGTGACTCCATTTTTTTTTTTTTTTTTTTGTTCTTAGAAAACTAGGACTTAGTCTAGGTGCGTCAACATAGAATTGGGCTTGGCTAACGGTACTTTCTCTTGTTAGAAAAGAGTGAATAAATGCAACTACAATTGGACTCCGGCGTTTCGGCTCAGTGTTAGGTGTGCCTTCTGCTTCTACTCAGTATCTACCTGACTGTCTGAAACACTCCTGTAGCCTTGTCTATATCTCCAGACACACGTGAGCATATATCTGTTTCTTGTGACAGCTGGATGGTCAAACATCGAAATTCAATCAAATAGATATGTGTAAATCGGGCAGTTGATTAATATCAATGTTTTTTTTTCTCCTTAAAACCACAGAAAAAAAATGAATTCAATGAAGGAGACATTTATTCCTTAAATTTAAAACATAATGTCATAAATGTCTTTAATGATTTTGAAGACGAACGAATGTCACTTCAAATGTTTCTGGCGTTGGAAACTGGCCTGTCCCAAGAGCAGTCATAGCATGTGTGCCTGCCAGCCTACACACATAGTTCTTGTGAGTGCAGCATATACAAGGGCGCGCTCGCACACACACGTGTTTCTCTCACTCACTCCTCCTTCCCCCGCCTAAATTCACAAACACTTGCATATGCACAGACATATTCACACAAATACCGGACTCTAACATTAACGCTCACAAACACATGCGCACGCACACACAGACACAGACTCTCTCTCTCTCTCTCTCTCTCTCTCTCTCTATTTAACACTCATTC